>VSMD01101592.1:0-90625 GCA_008750895.1 Mirza zaza
ATGCTATAAAAGGAAACTAAAAAGGAGTAGCCAGCATGTTTGGCAGAAGGCAAGAAGAAAACAGTATTACAGACACTAAGAGAGGACATATTCCAAAAAAGGGAAGATGATCATAAATAAATCATTTATGATGTCATTAAGATTAATTTTAGTGAAATGGTGGGAGCAGAAGCTAAAGTCAATGGGTGGTCAGTTAATTTCTTGAGGTGTAACTTAGCATTAAAATGTGTTTATGTATTTTTAAAATTTGAAAGAAATGTCAAAACTAATAAGAGTTTAACTCTACACAGAAAATATCCAAAAAATAGCAATTTCAATGAAATAACAGTAATTCTAATGAGGTTCTAGAAGATTTTTACTAAATTTCTACTGTTTTGAAAGCAGTAGGCATTTAATAAAATTAAATACAAATAAAAAGAAAACAATAATAAATTAATAATCACAACTGTCTTGAAAGATGTGAATTATTTTCAGCATCATAGTCATTAACAGACTAACATTCGGAGCAATTATCTGTCTGACCGCCAAGAAGGCCCATAATTTTTCTCCTGTTAAAGTGGTACACAGAGACCATCATTGTCATATCAACAAAAGGAAGGGAAGGGTATGTTTTTCATGAAAAATCACTTCACTTGCCAACCAAAGCCAGAATTTCTCTCATCTGATATTTTATAGTTTAGATATTGATTTAGAAATGGTATCTTTCTATGAGATACAGGAGAAACCATTTCATATTAATGGGTTCAGTCATTTTCTCAGTATTGGTTTTCAATATATTCATTTGAAGCTAAAGTTTAAAAAGAAAGAGTATTTTACTTTCTTTGTAAAACGTATACATATTGAATATTCTGTTTGCCTTAAAGTCTTACAATGCCTCCGGCTTCTTACAAAAATATTTTAGACTGGAAAATGACAATTTGCTGAACTACTCTGCTAACTAATGGGGTTCATTCTAGCAAAATGCCTTGGAACAACAAAATGATTTTTTGTTTTGTTTTTAGAGACAAGGTCTTGCTATGTTGCCTGGGCTAGTATCAATCCTCCTGACTCAGCCTCAAGAGTAGCTAGGACTACAGGCACAAGCCACCACACCTGGCTTGTTTTTAAATTCATGAGAATTTCCCTTCATTTTCATTTCTGCTTGAATTAAATTTCAGCAGCATCGTATTTCTGTGTCCATAGGGTCATTCAGAATGAACCATTGACAGGCTAATTCACACAAGGCTGTGATGTGCAGCTGTGCTCTGCCTTGGTCTGCTCCAACTCCTCTCGTTCACCCACAGACCTGATGCTCATCTCCATATAGGCTTGGTGGGAAGCTTCTGATAGTACCAATAGTTCTCAGTTGAACCTTAACAAGCAAAGTATATGAGGAAAGCAATAAATTTTGAACTGTAACCACAACCTCTTTGTCAAAGCATGTTTCTACCTACTGTCCCACTCATATTCAGTCAATTTTAAGGATTTCACAAAAGAATGTTACTCACCAATATTCATATTATCCCTACCTTCCATCAAGCTCCCATTCACAGGTTAGTGTCCCTAGATTTAGACAAGCAAAAAACTGTTATACTAAAGAGAATTGTGATTTTCAGTGACTACCAATGAATTTAATGTAATAAGAGTAATTCCGTATATGTAAAATAGACTAGAAATTTATTCCCACCACACTGAGTAGAAGATTCTTCCAAATAATAAAATAGTCTCCTCTCATTCCCTTTTAAGAACAGGAACATTTAGAAAAATTGCTGACTACCAGTCTTAGGAGATAATGTGTTAAGGATTTTACCTGTTTATATACAAATTCACATTTTAGGTTTTCATAATGATACATTTCTAATTTTTATTTTTGCAAAGTTTCTTGAATTGCAGTTTTTAGTATTAATATTTGTTCTGTTCCTTTGTTTTGGTTTTATTCAAGGGCTCCTACTATCTATGATATCATTTTCTCTTGAATTCTTTTGTGGTTTTGTTGTTTCTGGTATGTTTTCCTTGTCCGTAGACTTCCTTATTTTCTTTTCAAAGTAACACGTTTGTATGATATTTGAAATTGTCTTTTTTATGTGTAAAATTAGTTTGAGTTATTGGAAGAAGTAGGTAGGTTTGGAACTTTAAAAAGCTAACTTCAGAGAGCATTACCTTTTATGCCTCTTGTGTAGTGTTAAAAACATACACACACGCATACACATACACATCTGCTTGTTTTCCGATATTTTCTGACTCAGTTCTCCTTTGTCCATTTTTTTTTGTTTTTTGGACCTCCTTTTTCCTTTATATTTGTTGTCTCAGTGTTGATCAATTTTCATTATTCATTCTTCTCTCATCAGTTTCTCTTCATTGTAGGACAACATGAAAGGGAGCCTTGATTAGTTTAAAGGGTTCGTAAGACGCACACTTTTCCAGTTCTTTTAAAGTATAAACTCCTTGCTGCACCACTGCAGCTACTGTTTAAGTGGGCAGAACTTTCTAGATTTCAGCTGCTGTTCTCAAATTGGCTTAGCCTGCTTCCCAGTGGGTGTATATTGACTATTTCTGAGTGTGTGTTCTACTGTCTTCAAGTTTATCAGACTTCCAACTGCTTTCCTCTGCTTTTTCCTGCTCAGGCATTAACACCATGTAGGTCTGTAGCTGTGAGTAGTTTACCACTAATCACTCGGGGTTTTTAGATTTATGGAGATAACTTGTCACTTAAATGCTGTCTGTGAGATTTTAGTTTTGCTGTCTAATTGCTCTATTTTTTTTTAGAAAATCCATGGAGATTGAAAAACTATGTTGCCATCATCACTGTCTTTCTACAACCATCTCAACATTAAATTTTAATATATATACACACATACTTTCTGACATCACAGTAAATGTGTCCCAATTTTTGCCCCACAAACAAGATATAATCACTTGGAAATTGTTCTGCATCCTTAAATGTCAGAATTTTTCTCTCACTTGAATTCCAGTTTGACTTTGCATACAATTATTGTAAAAAATCACATTTCCCTGGGATTCCTATGGCACTGCCCCACTGTCTACCTACATTTAAAATAGGTAATAATAAATCTTTTGTCAATACAATTCTAAACTACTGTGACAAATCTTTTTTTTTTTCTTTTACATCTATAAGCATTTATAACTTTCTCTTTCTCCTCAATTTTCGAAAATTTCACCATGTTGGTCCTTTAAAGGTATCCTTCTAAGCTCTAATTCCTTTAAACTTGAAGATCAGTACCTTTTCTCTGCTTGAAAAAGTTTCTTCTAGATTTTTCTCTTTTTTTGTTATTTTCCATCTTGAGCCTCTAATTAGATGCATATTGTAATGTTTTTATTTTTCCTCTATTTTTTTTCCTTTTACACTTTGTAGAGTAGTATCAGAAAATTCTCCATTAAATTTCTTTTAACTCTTTTATTTACTCTTAGATGGTATATGTTTTACTACTCAACTTCTCTTTCAAAGATTCAAATATATAAGTATGTATAATGTATATGTTACCACATTCTTTTCTTCCTAATAGATACTATGTCTTAAAGTATCTATCTTTTTCTAACAGTTTTCTGTATGCATTTATGTAGTTCGTTTAGTTTATTGCTTTTTCTGGGTATTGTTTTTCCTCAAATATTCAACGATTCTGTATGTTCATCTTGGTCTTTGTAATATTCTATTTGCCTGACTACAGATACTGCTTATGTTTACCATGGCCAGACTCCAGTGATTGGTGGTTGCTGGAAAAAAGACTTGCTGATGGGAAAAATTTGCCAATTGTCATTTTCCTCCCAAGGGTCTCTCTCCATTTCTCTGGATTTCACCAGCCACTTTGAACATTACTTTGTTTCTTTAGCTCAAGTGTTCACCATCAGTTCTCCAGCTACTGGGCAAACACAAATACTACTTGCTGCTTAGCATTTACGTGTGTGGTTCGTGAGTCAATATTTCTTAGTGCTGGAGGTTCGAAGACAAGATGGCTGACCAGAGACACCAGCTGCCAGATTATATCAGAAAGAAGGAAAATTTTTAGATGAAAAGAAAAAACAAACAATCATAGATCAGGTATAATTCCAAGGGAAGAGTGCCAGAACCTACAAGAGATTCCACAGGAAGAAGCTGCAGAACAGAACAAAAAGGAGCAAGATATGGGCAGAGGACAACCCCCAATAGACATTGAGGCCAGCAAAAAGGGTAGGTGGAGCAGTTTGTTTCTTTCTCCCTCACATCTCTGACAGTCAGCAGGCTCCCCAGCTGCTGAAAAAGCCTTTCTATCCTCACAAAGCTAAAATCTGCTGCCACCAGTGAACTGGGAGCTTCTTGAAGACAAAGTACCAGCCCACCAGCCCCCTTGGGCTGCTTCCTGTCACTACAGACCCAAGCCAAGACAGCAAGTGCTTCTTGTCATGGGTCTGCAGTGGCTTTTCCAACCATCCTGTGCCTTTGTCCTCACCAGGGGGCTTCAGCCTCTCAGTTTTTGTCTTGCTCATTCCCACATAAACATTTACCAATTCCTGCCCAGACTATGGGAGCCACAGGAGGCCAGAGGGTCCCAGGGGATCTGTGTGACCCCAGAGCCTGGACATTCTGGGTAGGCTGCCTTCTGGAGAGAGGGACAGGGATGACCAGATGACCTCCATCTAGACTCTTCCCTTTGCCCCACTTCTGCAGCTACCTAGAGACATGATGGAGCCAGGGCTCTCAGGAATTTCTGCTTCTCTCTGTTGGTGTGTACACCACACCAGGACTTCCACAGAGAGAAGGGCTCAAACTCGTCCTCTTAAAGACCTGCAGGGGACTAACGGGTCCTTGGTCTGTGAGCTCTCTGCTCACCGGTCCTACTAGGTGCTGCTTGCCCAGCTAGCTCCATCAGAGCAGGGCACACACCAAAGTGGAGGGACATGAAAACTGCTTGAGCACCCTATAGGCAACTGGGACCAGCACGCTTTTCCCTGGCATGGTCAGGGATTGACCTTTGGGGACCCAGGGACAAGCTTGCAGGCCAAATCTTATACCCCTAGGACTCAATTATGTTGCTCGGGGGCACAGAGGGTAGATTTGCGAACTAATCTTGGGAGATGAGGGGGCCCATGTGTGCAAAACTGAAAAGAGAGTGCAGCGTGGGTCTCAGCAGCAGTGCACACATGGAGCACCCCTCCCCCACAGGAAAACCGTGCTCTCAGCCCAGGGCAGGATCCTGGACAAGGAAGTTCACAGCTTGTAGTAGTAGCACCATCGTGGGGGAGATCAGCTAGTTTGAACTCCTGCCTGCTGGCAGTTGCTGGTGGGAGACCGCAGAGCAGGGGAGGGAGGAAAAGAGTGAAAATCACTCCCAACAGCCAGATTTTGTGTCGTGGCGCATTTACAGGACGGAGAATAAACACAGAACACAAAACAAAAATGCAGAACACAAAGAAAATCGTGGACACACATACAGACAGTGACTTGAGTAATAATACACTGGGTCACTTTCATTTTTATACTTTAAAAATTTAAAGTTAGTTCCTTGTACATAACCGCCCAGGCATTGCAGCAATGGACATAAATTCCATAATAGCCTTAGGGAAGCAGATGTCCCCTGACTCAGAATTTCAAGGTGGTTGCTCTAGGTGCCAGGCATAGATCATGGACCGAGATTAGCAAGGATGGGCAAGGTGAGCCACAGGGGGCATTTCTCATCCCCAGCTTTTCTTAGGGTGATCCCCTAAGATCTTTGGCTGAACCCCAGCAGCTTTGCCTGGCTTAGGTCGCCCCTCCCTTGAGGGGTCTTACCCGTCATTGACTAACACATTACTTTCAAATGCTCTGGGCAGAACGTACATTACTCACTAACTTTAATTCTTAAACTAGGAAAATATATGTCAGTCCTCTACATTGTGAATTTCAGATGGCCTTGCCTCTGCAGATTTTCTGGCTGGGTGGGGCACTTCAGACCTTCCCTGGTGGCTTTCCCTAGATGCTAAGACCAGACCTTTGACCCTTGCCAAAACATCTATCTTACTAGCTTTTGAGGAGCCTTTCAGATAACAATGGTATATAGACTCTAGAATTTTAAACTCACTGTCATAGAAACTGCAATTTTTTTCCTGAAAACAAACCCAATTAACTGCAATATTGACACATATACTTTTTCAAGCCCATGGTGTTTTTCTACATAAAATGGTCCAGTGCTAACACGCCAGACAATAATACTCAAGCAACATGCTCATACACACTAAACCTCTTAGTTATTCGTGCCGGTAATAAATGTTTGCATCAGGTGACAATGTTTATGCTTAAGCCATTTGTCAACTTTAAAGCAACAACTCTATTTTCTTTGATATGCTTATTCCTAAAAGATACAGTGTCTTAAATTAAAGGTTTTATCTCCAAATAAGCAATCACATTTGTTGACTTTGTTCTCTGTATATTTGAATTAACTATGCTGTGGAATATTCACTGATAATTTAGAATAAATTTATTCTATGTATGATTTCTTAGGAAAAAATGTAAATGAATTTCACTAATACTTCTCAACCATAGAAACTAAAAACAACAATTTAACAGAACTCCTGCTTATTCCCACAATAGGGGATAAAAGAAGCAGACTGATCAGACAGGAAATTTCATTGTTAGCGTGCAGCCATTCAGCATAAGGGACACAAGACTTTTGATTTCATATGCCACAGACAGTAAATACAAGGCAAGCATTTTCACTTTTGTGTGCATGTCTGCATAAAACCTCCATAGGAGGTGGATCATTGGATTTCCATTCCAATGGTTGTTATAACTCTGGTGTAGTCTGTTGTTTTTAGAAGTAAGTAGTGAAAAATAACTAGAAATGATAGTAAAGCAAATTGGAACGTTCAACTTGCCACAGAGAAAAAGATTTCGAGTCTGTCATAAAGAATCTTTGTGTTTTACCTTTTCACTATTTGTACTGTGTTTCATTCAGAGAAATACCTGATAAAGTTTACCTTTGTGCACACTAAGGAGTACTTGCTATTCTTAGGATAACTTATTTGCTACTCTAATCTAGAAAAAAAATAGAGCCAAAGTTGGGGCCCTTTTTATTGCATTCCTCTGTTCTTGGAAGGAGATTCAGGGCTCCCTATGCCCACCAGACCTGGCGAGGCTGACAGGAAGCCTACCTACATATGGATCTGTCATCATTTTATTTCTTGCTGGGAGGCAGGATGGCTTAGTAGCTAAAACCATATTCTCTGAATTTAGTCTGGGCCGCAAAGCCAACTCTCTGATCCATCTACCTTATGAGATTATTGTAAGTACTAAATGAGTAAGTGTATAAACAATATAGCATGGTTCGCTATAATTAAATTCTTAGAGATTTGGTAGGAGTCTCCAGGATACCTCACCTTAATCCTCTACTTTCCAAATTCATCCCTTTTCATGGGGATATATGGAGAGAAATAAAATAGGTGAAGGCGGTACAGAACCTTCTTGTAATGTTGAAGCTGATTAAACTTTGATAGACGCCTCATCCTCCTCTGAGTCAGGCCTGACCAAAAATATTGTCTGACTCCCACAACATGGAGAACAACATGCGGTCAGAAAATGCTCTCCAGATGTTTCTGTCCTGATAGGCATTACTGTTGTAATTACTGTTGTAATCTCTGTTACTCTGGGTCTTTTAGGACCATAATTCCAGATCTCGGATAGTGGTAATAGTCAGTTTGACAACCTATTAAGAGTTAGTTTCAGGGGAATTGTAGCAGTCTTAACTAATTTATGAAGTTTCATAAACACCATCACTTCAGAGGTGAAGTAGATGATAGGACTTATATCTAACATAATCAAATTCTAAATTGAATTTTTTCCCTATATTCCTTGAAGTAACCCAACTTTGTGACTCTATGAATTCATGATACTGTTTATGAAAAATGTTCACAATCTAATTGCCTATTTACTTGCAGTCATTTTTTACAAATAGAGAAAATGTGATATCTCTGCTCAGAAGAGCCAAAGTGAAGATAATTTCAGGGGGTTCTGAGATTGCCTTCTGTGTTTGGACAGAGGAGAAATTTAGTAACTCAAAATTTTAAATAAATTCTAAGAATCTTATTTTTTACTAGTTAAGTTTTCTAGCTGATCAGAAACAAAATACCAGATGCTATCATTGTTTAATGTCTATTTTTTTCTTGGGCTTTGAACTCTACAAGTGCTTAAGAGGTGATTTCTTTTTAATAGTAAGATTTCATTCATTGTAGTCTAATATATAACATTTGCAGAATTCTTTATAGTGTTCAAAGAGTCTTCTGCATTCTCTTTCATCATAACATTATCTTCTTTAATATGTGAGGTTTGCATAGGACAGGCATTAGTTTTCCTACTAATATAGAGAAAGAGAGGGAGGAGGGGAGGAAGACTTTTCCTTGAATCACTAAACTGGTTCCCAAGAATATAAGCTCCATAAGGACAGGTTTTTTGTTGTTGTTTTTCACTCATGTATCTCAAAAGACTGTAACAGTGTCTGGCATATAGTAAATGCCAATGACTTTTGTAGAATTAATGAATCTCAGTAGAAGAGCTGGGAATAGAATTCAGCTCTGCAAACTCTTTTATATTGCACATTTTATATCAGGAAGAGTTGTTCAATGTTCTCCCGCGCCCCCAAATTTCCTTTGTAGTTTCCGGATGCACCTGTCCTTAGGTTTGTGGAGGCAAGGCTAATGAGCCTTCTCTACTGAGGGGTCACTGGAACTCCCGCCTCACAGATGAAGGGAAGAAAACTAGAGGCATCTATGGGGGCTCTTCCCTGACAGACAGAAGCTGATGCTCTCGATTTCCCAAAGATGTCAGTGAAGAAGGTCTGCTGGTCTCCGCCGCCCAGAACTCTGGTCTCACTTTGTTGCCTGAGGGGAACAAATCTCTAGGGAAGAGCCCAGTCCTTGCAAGCCCGCGCCCAACTTTGGCTGTGGCGGGTTAATCTGAGGCTCCCAACCCCGCTGTCCCCCTGGGCGGGACAGCCGCGCCCCCTAACCGGGACACTGAGCCGGGCAGGGAGGAAGGGGCGCCGCGCTCAGAACTGGACGGGCGGGCGCTCGGGCTGTGCGGGCTCTGGACAGCACCCGCAGCATCCTGTGTCTCTTCCTTCTCCTCTCCTTCTCCCTCCCTTCCTTTATCTCCCAACTTACCCCCTTTCCCCTACTGCATTCGTTCTCTAGGCCCATCAGCAGTTGCTGTGGCAACCGCGGGTGCATTCAGGTTTGCGCTCAGGTTGAGAGATTTGTGCGGGCCTCCAGTGCCATCTAGGGCACTTTGCACCTCCCTCCCTCAGAGGGGAAAAGGTGGAGGAGGAAACTGTGCGCCTTGGAAACAAGCAGAGGTTGGCTGAACTCTGCTGTCCCCCCACCTGGCCCAAGCGCCAGTCCAGGCCTCTCCAGGTGCACTAGAAAAAGAGCGTATAACCTTGTTAGGGACCACCTTAAATCATCACGGAAATAATATCACCTCAGACAAGAACGCAAAATTATGCTAGAGAAGGAAGACATTTTCAATTAGAAGACAAACTCATTGTATGATGGACTTTGTTATAAAAGAAAAATATATGTCCACGTGGAAATGTCCTATAGCAGAGTTGTCCAAATTGCGTAGGTATTCAAGACCGTTTTAAGTAGTAGATGGTGTCAACACTCTTCAATCAAAAACTACCCAAGATGTCTGTGTTTGAATAATTGAACAAAATTGGATTAATGGATTTGTTGAAATGGCAGAGAATATAGACCATGAGGAACCATGGATGGTCTCAATCAGAGGGTATAGGAAAAAAATGTTAGATTCAGATATGTGCTGGGTGATTTGGGGAAGGATTTAAGAAAGTGGGACTTTGCTTGGACTGAATGATGTCAGGAAGCAGGGGTAATTCCGATTGAGTATCATAATAATTCTTTCCTAGAAACTGAGAACATGTCGCAAGACTAAAGCTTGCTTAGTTAAAAAAAAAAAAAAACCAGTTTTTTTTAGTATAACCCAGGACGTGAGGAATGAGAATGTCAGCTAATTTTTTGACTTGCACAGTGTTCACGTTTCTGTTATGTTCATACTTGGTTCTGAAGTGGCCTTATTTTGTGTTAATCTACCACAGTTACAGAATGACTTTATCTGACGCTGGTGCTCTGCAAAATTGTTTGTGAGGCCCAGACAGCTGTAAGGAGAGGCCAACTCTAGCAACGCTGAGCCCTAGAGGAGAGCACAAAGTCAGCTGCTACCTTGAACATCTTGTCATAGCTGGTTTTCTGTTTCTTAATGGGTATTGTAGTCCATTTGTGCCACAAAACACCTGAAACTGGGCAAGTTATAAATAATAGAAACTTATTTCTCACAGTTCTGGAAGCCGGGAAGTTCAAGATCAAGGCACCAGGAGATTCAGAGTCTAGTGAGAGCCCAGCCTCTGCTTACAAGATGGCACCGTGTTGCTTTATCCTCCAGAGGGGATGAATGTTGCGTCTTCACATGGCAGAAGGGAAAGAAGGATAAAAAAGGCTTACTATTTACTCCAGCCTTTCTATAAAGCACTGATCTATTCATGAAGGCACAGCCCTCATGACTTAATTATTTTCCAAAATCACCCACCTTTTGATGTTATCACAATGGAGATTAAGTTTGGGTAAGAATTTTGGAGGGGGCACATTCAAACCATGGCAATGGGCATCCTACACTGCTATAGTTATTTCATTATTTTAATATAACAAGTATAGCAAACCTGTGATTTTATGTTACCAATATAAAATAAATGCATTTGAAAATGGTAATTCATTATTGGAACACGTTTGGTCGAAATAGTAAAACTAGAGTACGGTATGTAAAACAGGAAAGTTTGGAGACACTGCCCTATAGGAAGCTATGCTGAATTGTGTGTGGTCTACTCAATAGCACCTTCCCACACCTCTAGTCTTAGAATTATGTTTCTCAGAATCCCTTTCCCAGGCGTCCTCAAACTATAGCCCATGGGCCACACGCAGGTGTTTTTGCCCGTTTGTTTTTTCACTTCAAAATTGTCTGAGGGACAGTGAACTGGCCCCCTGTTTAAAAAGTTTGAGAACCCCTGCCCTTTCCCATATGGTTCTGGATTGTTGTTCACCAATGACAGGAACTCCTACAAGAACTGCAGAAGCGATGCAGAAGCAACTATTCTTAGGAGGCTATGGTCGCCAGACATGGTAGCTTCATAAATGCCCCACAAGGTAGTAATAATATTCACAGCTGTGTTGGCCAGAAGCTTTGGACTTCCCCAAGAGCAGTGATGTTTCCACCCAGTCCAGTGCTGCTGCCTAAAGTTGTTATTGATTGGTTTTCCAACTATCCAGCCTCAATGCTCCAAGCCTTCACTCAGCTCTCTTCTCATTTAAATAAACACTAGTTCCTATATTAAACCATTTTCTTCATTTTATTAATATGTATAATGGCTCTGTCTCCTGGTGAAACCCAGAATGATACAAATGTAGAATACATGGGACTGAAAAGAGGTAGAAAAGTTACAGTGGAAGAGATAGCGAGGATCCCTTAAATAATGGCAGAATATTTGTACCAGTAACTTCTTTTGAAATCTGAATTTCCCCACTGTCAATTTTTTGATATATATGTGCATTTTGTCCCTGACATCAGTAATCTCTGAACATCTAAAATATGATGAAACACACTGCTCACAATGATGATTCTTAATTAGTGAGGAATTGTCTGAATCATCGCAAAATCAAATTGTATTCTGTATAATTTTATTAAGTATATCTTTTATATTTGATTTGTTTAAAATTAGTAATCAAGATATAGACATTTTGGTTACTTTATAAAAATAAATGAGAATATTTAATGAGTGAGAGCATCTCACTTTCCAAACACACTAAATAATAAAAAAATAATTACTAAATAGTGTGTTTCCAGATTTATAGATGCGTATATTTATAATCAAGTATACATAGTTTCCTCACTTAGGGAATAATGTTCATTTGCTGAGATACATATATAAAATAGCATATTTTTCCTTTTTAGCATGAATTAACTTTGTATTTGTTCTCATTTTATATTTGAGGGAGGGTCATTCTGGGAAGGAAGCCTGTGGTAGAATAAGATGAGTTTAGACTTATTCCCAAGAGGTAACACTGTTAACAAAGGTACCACTGCAATTGGCAATTTCTGAGTCGAAATGTTTCTACCATGACCCATTTCAAACTAACAATATTTTAATAGCCGTCTTATAAAATTCCTGTAACTTTAGCAACCAGACTCATAAAGCAGTATGAGCCTCCTACATCCCTGTTACTTCTGACATTCTGTAGAACAATCAGAGTGGTTAGAGGCAGAGAGGAATATAGGAATGTTTGCCACAAGAAAAAAAAAACATTAAAGCATCACTCGTAATCATACAAGTATAGTTGTTACTTCAGGAGTCTTACAGGGTTCCTTTACTCCTAACTGTCGAAATTTAGAGCAGAGTGAAAATAAACAAAACCTCTCTGGGGATAAGAAGGTCCTTTTATGTCGAACGTGGAAAACTGATACAAGGTAGCTCTAAGAACTGCAGTTTACTAAGAAGATGGAAACCTTGCTCTTTCCATATTCTCTGTCCACCCCTGGGGCCAGTGAAGCCAAAAGCATAGCAGAGGGGTCATGTGTTTTAGAAATATGGTTTCAATACTAACATCAAGGCTTTAATTTAGGGGGAAAATTAAAATGCATACAAAAGCCCAGGATCAGAAACTCACATACAATTTACTATTAATTGTGTTCAGCTCCTCTTAGCTAGTAGGTCTAAGATTAAACAAAACTTTGGTCTCTTTTCACCATTTCAATTAGTTTGATTTAATTTGGGTATGTAAAGACATTTTCAGCTTTACAATTGGTAAGGGAGCATTGAATTCAAACCTGTTTCTTCAGCAAAGCCAAATTAGAAATGCTTTTTTCTCTTTGGGATAGAGTGATTCATATTCACTAATCATTTTTGTTTACTTGATATGTTTTGTATTGTTTGTTTTCTCAGTTCTTATTGAACGCAGAGCATTTCCATCCCCTTTTCTACATATCATGGAAATGGAAGCAAAGAAACCACATGCTCATTCTGCCCTGGAGTTACTTCCATGTGATGACAGATAATTTGGAACCTTTTTCTTGTAGCAAGTTGTGAAGAGAAATGCTTTTAAATGTGACCTGCACATGGCCTTTGGCGTAGGACTCTGTCTCAAGCAGAACTCTCTTAGGTTTCCTATTAACCATGCTCCTGTAGGGAAAGTAAGGTTTTATTTTTCTTTGTTTTGTTCAATTTAAACACTTTTTTTTCCCAAAGAGGTTGATGGCAAGAGTGCTCAATGCTGCATATAAGTCTAATGAAATTGGCGGAAAATAGATTGAGGGGATATATATTTTCACTTGCTGAGCAGTGAGCATGTTTGTAAATATTTAAAACTCAAAATACAAAAGTTGAGCACTTTGAGTTTTGTACTTAAACATTTTTGTACTCAAACAAATGAGTTTGCTCTTAAACATTCAGAAAACATTGCCATTGTAATTTTTTAACATTTCAAACATTTCTAGAATCTTCTTTGTCCTGTTTTCTTTTAATTTCCCAAACCAACAACCTTCTACTATCCTTCTCATTGGCACATACAGCTAATTAACTCTGTGTAGCCCCTAATACGAAGCTGTGATCTGAGATGGGAGGGAGTCAGCAAAGGGAAAGAAAATCTGGCACAAGAAATGAAACAAATGCAGAGATGTGTTTTTTGAAACTTGTGTTATAAAGGACTCTGTCTTCTAAGGCAAAGTCTCATATTACAACATTGATATAAGTATTGACAACCATGGAAGAAAAAGACATATGGATAGTGTAGCATACATGTACCATGAAAATATAGTGGTTTCTTTTATATGGGTATTGATATATAGTTCCAAGTACAGTTCAATAAAAAAAAAAAAACTGAATGAAAACACGAAGGGCATGGTAGCTCTTTGAATAACGCCAAACTAAATATTCCTATTGCAGAGTTTACAATTAGAAACTTTCCATATATATTCTTCTGATTTTAGTGTACTTACTATGCCTTGAGTTGGAATTACTTCTGTATGTGATTATTGCTATTTACTAGGACTATGTGGTAAACATGTTTTTGATTGCCTACATAGTCCCAGCATCAGTGTTTTCTTCCCGTTTCTCGTGCATTATCCCTAGTGTTTGAGTGTCTGCATTCAGAACTCCCAGAGTGAACCTTAATTATCCTAAACCAATTAGTATAATCAAGTACACTCTGTCTCAGTGATTAACTCAAAGACAGGCATGTGATCTAAGCTAGTCCAATACTAGTGAATTACAGGTCTTTTGTTCAGTGCTTTGGGGAAGGCATGCTGTTTGTCTCTATGACCATGAATGAGAAAACATGGAGCCATAGATACTGTTGGCATCAATCGTGCATTTAGGAAAAGAGGTGTCTTTAAGATGCAGTTGACATTGGAAAGAAAAAGTCAAGAGACAAAAACAGAAAACAGATTCCAGATTCTTAGTGAATCTGCTCAGTCTCTGGATTGAGCCACCATGAAACCTATCTTAACATTGCATGTTCCAATTACATAGAGTAATAAATTACCTTACAGCTTAAAAGGCATCATGTATTGGATTTTCATCTCTTTGCAACACAATGAGTCCTACATGAAAATAGGTTATAATTTTCTGAGGTAAGAGACTGGAACTTGTTTTTTTCTTACCCCTAGCTTTTATTGAGCCTTGTAGATCCTCAGTATTGTAGATCTTCAGTACTGTAGATCCTCAGTATTGTGTCTTGAATTATATCATGCTGTTTTTTCTTTAAAACATTTTTTAAAATTTTATTCTTCAATGTAATCCACTTTTTTTAAATTTTAAATTCACATTAATATCTAGTTCTTATTATTTGTGTCTAGTGTCTCAGGTGTCGTTTCTAAACAATTTTTTAAATTAAGTTTGAAGCATCTTTTGATTCCTTTGTTCCCTCTTTAGACTCTTCATTGTGTATTATTAAAAAAATTAAAATATTTATTCCCTTTCTAGTTAGAATATGAAGCTCTTTTCTAATGATCAAAGTTTATTTCTATGGTGTGGTATCATGAATCTGAGGCAGAGTTCACAGAGAGCAACATGCTCAAATCACTGTATTTATCAACTCCACTGCTTTTTCCAAGTTTCCGTATTCACTGTTTCTTTAAATTCTGTTATTAGATTTTAAATCAGCCTATAGGGTAAGTTTATTTTTTAAATTTTTTAATAGATTTTTATATCAGCATATCACGAGGGTACAAATGTTTAGGTTATGTATATTGCCTTTTCCCCACCTGAGTCAAAGCTTCAAGCATGTCCATCCCTCAGATGGTGCTCACCACATCCATTAGATGTGTATATACCCAGCTGTTCCACCTCCCTCCTATCTGCCTAATTTCCAATGAATGTGATTACTATATGTGCACTTAGGTGTTGATTAATGAATACCAATTTGAGGTGAGTACATGTGGTATTTGTTTTTCCATGCTTGTGATACTTCATTTAGTATAATGGGTTCCATCTCTATCCAGAATCCTTATTCAATAAATGGTGCTAGGAAAATTGGATAGCCACATGTAGAAGACTGAAACAGGATCCACACATTTCACCTCTCAAAAAATCAACTCATGGTAGCTAGCAGACTTAAACCTAAGGCGTGAAACTATAAGAATTCTAGAAGAAAATGTTGGCAAAACTCTTAAAGACATTGGTCTAGGCAAAGAATTATGAAGAAGACTCCAAAGGCAATCACAGAAACAACAAAAATAAATACATGGGACCTGATCAAATTAAAAAGCTTCTGCACAGCCAAGGAAACTATCACGAGAGCAAACAGACAACCTACAGAATGGGAGAAAATATTTGCATTCTACACATCTGATAAAAGGCTAATAACTAGAATCTATATAGAGCTCAGGAAAATCAGCAAGAAAAAAATCAAACAATCCTATCAAAAAGTAAGTAAAGAACATGAACAAAAACTTTTCAAAAGAAGATAGACTAATGGCCAAAAACATGAAAAGTGCTCAACATCTAATTATCAGGGAAAGGCAAATATAGAGTAGGTTTAATCTGGTCTTCCACAACTGGAACTCAATAGGTGTCAAATAAGCTGCACTGTCGTTAATTACCAGAGCCCTGGTAAGAAGCTGGCTTATGTCCAAGGACTCTTCTGTCTGCTGAATGAGCTCATTCTGGAGCTCAATTTATTGTGAAAGTGGAAAACATCCAATGGCTTCATCCTTTCTATTGAAGCCATTCCCTTCAGCTTTTTGAGGGACAAAGAGTCTCTCAAACAGACCTACCTGAAGCATTACTATTATAAATATTATAAATAGTAAATTAGAACCTTTTTGCAAAACAATTCAAAAATACCTGTTGACATTAAAAATAAAGATATTTTTTCATAAAAAATATCTGTCCTTAGAATTCATCCTGCAGAAATAACATAAATGTTGGCTAATCAGAGACTAGAATATTCTGTAATTAAAAAGAACAATTAATATCAGAATGTGATAATTTTAAGTAAAAAAACAAAATGATAAAAAATGTGAGCTCAAACATTATTGTTGGAAATTTCGGTTGATATGACCATGTAGGGAAAAAACTCCAGCAATATATAGTAAAAGTTGAAGATGTACCTAACCTATGACCCAATAATTCCACTATTAGGTATAAGCTCTAAAGATATTCTTATATAGGAGCACTAAAAACAATGTATAAGGATATACATAGCAAATAGTTACACATGTTAACAGAAACACAATTTTAAGCAAACAAAAAGATTTAAAAGAACACATATAAAAAGATTTCATTTATTTATAATAAAGTAAAAACTGGCAAATCTAAACTATATATTGTTTAGAAACACTTATACACATGGCAAAACTATGAAGCAAGGGAATGATGAAGACATAATTAGGATTGTGGTGGGGAGAGAGGGAGATATGATTATAAAGGGCCCTCCAGTGAATTCATGGCTGTTACTAATTTTTTATTGCTTGTGTTGGACACTGTGGGCATGCGTATTTGTTTTTTATTCTTCTTTAATTTGGCCACACATGTCATATATACTCTTTCTGTGTATGTTATACTTCATTGTAAAATATTTTTAAAATAAGTTGCATGATGATAGGAATAGTATAATTCCATTCATATATTTTATATATACAGGCAGTCCCCAGGTTATGGACAAGCCCTTGTACTTACAAACACTTACAAATGGTCTCCCAAGGCTGCCCATAAGGGTAATTATAATTAAATAATTAAATTAATAATTTGGGAATTCGTTTCTTCTGTGCATGTAATCAAACCTGCATTGCTAGTAAGTGGTTCATTGGCACAGCACATTTATGTTAGTGACTGATCTCATTGTTTGTAATGTCACTTATGCGCAGTATCATTTTCATCTTAACTTTTTTATTTGATTTTGTAACTTACCTTTATGACCATGCCTGCAAAGTGAAAGTCCACTGCAAGTCCAGGTGAGCCTGCAGCGAAGGGAAAGGTAATTACAATAGAAATGAAAGTTGAAATAATTAAGCATTTGGAGAAAGGCCAGACGACATCACTCATTGGGAAAGCACTAGGCTTCCATCCCTCAACTAACAATTATAAAGGATAAAGTGAGAATAACGGAACATGTGGAAGGCAGTGCTCCTGTGAATGCATCAATTATTACTAAGCAGCGTAGTAGATTAATTACTGAAATAGAAAGGTTATTACTAATTTGATTAGAAGATCACAACAAGGGTAACATTCCTATTAGCCTGAGCATTGATGCAACATTAGTGTTAACCTTTAATATTCTTTTTTAAAATTTCTCCTATCTCTTATCTAAACTTTCATGAGTTTGGTTTTACATTCTGCTTGTTTGACTTAAAAGAAAAAGCCCAAAATTTTCTGTAACTTATTATTACAGTACAGGGGTATTATTACAGTATTATACTGCATTATTATTACCACACAAAAGCCATTATAGTATCATTATTCTTATTACCATGTATGTTCTGTTCATCAGAGATCCAAGTTACATACAAATCCAACCTAAAGATGTTCTCAGGAACATACCTCATCCATAACCAGGGGATAGCCTATATATACATGCATTCACATATAGGCATACCCTTCGTCACAGGAATCTTGCTTCTAAGAATTTGTACTAAAGAAATAATTGTACATGTGCAAAGATGTAAGTAGCCTTAATTGTTAAAGCTTTATGAGCCTATATACATTTGATTGCAATAACTGTAATGACCCATATTTTATTAACATTTCCCAATCTCTCCCATTCCTTTTCTCTCCCTTTTCCTCTTCCTCTCCCTCTCTCTTTGTCTTTAATGACTCACCTGTGTTCACAAATCAACCCCATTATGACAATCCTCCCAGCTGCTTCTCTGAGCTGTTCATCGAGCACAAAGGTTTCTTGCCAGTGGCCACTGCTGGCCTGCTGTGGGCCTACGTTGGTGTTCCGAGCCATAAAACTGGTCCCTGGTGCCAAAAAGGATGGGAACTGCTTCTGTGTCGAACTGGAATTTGACTATAAAAAACTTATTTTTATCCTCATTGTCTACTCTGAAAATTTGTAACACTGAAGAAACGATAAATTGCTTTTATAAATTACATATGGTTTCTATCTAAAATTCATTGCAGTTATTTGAACTGGAACTATGATTCACATGGTAAAACTCTCTGTTCCTATACCTAATTATAGCAGGGCCAAGCTTCACAAGTAGTCAAATAATTTAAAACTTAGCTAGCAATTTGAGTAGGTATAGAGTAGGTGCAATTTATTTTTATTTAACAAAGTATCTACCCCAAAATTTTAGTACCCCAAAATGCTGTGGAAAAAAATGTTGAAAATACTATGTGTTATAGTAGTTTAATATTTTGTAAGGAAAATATAAGAGAAATCTAAATTCATGAAGAAAAACAATGCTAAAGAAAACCATACATTTTTTACATAATCAATTTACTTTTCAAGTTGCTAAGGTATTTGATTGTCTTGTATCCAATATTTAGAAAATCTTCTATATTAAGAAGTCAGAAATTATACTTTTTATAATACAAAATTTAGACATTAATGTCTAAATGGGCTTGGGTTATTTCATTTTTCAAAATTCTTTCAGAGTTTATCAATTATATATTGCTATGTAACAAACCACTCCAGATGTAGTGACATAAAATAATAATTTTGTTATATTCATGGATTCTTTGGGTCAGGAATAAAAATAGCACACAGCAAGGAAAATTTGTCTTTGGGGCCTTAGCAGAGAAGACTCAAAGGATGAACTAGGTTGATGAGTGGTGACTAGATAAATATGGTAGTGTCTCAAATCACATGTCAGGCTGTTAATGGTGGCTATGTCTTGGACTTCAGTTGGCTTTCATATAGAACATCTATTAATACATATGACCTTTTTTGTAGTCTCTCTGAGTAGCCAGTTCAATTTCTTCACAGTATTGGTAGGTGATTACTAAAAGCAAGGCTTCTCAAAAAGCAAAACCTGAGTGCATGACATTTTTATGATGCATCCTCAGAAATCATATAGTGTCATTTCTCCCCTGTGCTTTTTGGCTAAGGAAGTCACAACACTCCTACAGGTTCAGAGTGGTGAGATATAGACCCAACCCTTCATAGGAGGAGTGGTATTCTAAGAAAAGCATATTAGGTGGGATATAGATTGCTGTGGCCATCTTCCAAAACTACAACCTGCTGTAGTTCTCCCTATAGGCACACAATAATTAATCTCTCTCCCATATGCAAATATACTTATTTTCTTCCTTAATATCCCCAAGATTCAATCAATTATGTTATTGACTTGAAACCCAGAATCCCATCATTTAAATTTCTTCTATGTTGAAAGATGCTCAATTATGATTTCTCAGATACAGAACCTTGAGCACTGTTCCCTGATTTGAATACCTGTGAACCAAATAGACTAGGAATCTACCCTCCCCTGCATACCCACACACCCAAAATACAATGATATGACTTGCTTGGAAAACCCACTACAGACATTGCTGACAAAATGGGAGGCAGACAATAGCTACTGATCCACAGACATTTTGAAATCCAGCAAGGAAGACATTGCCAATTTCTTGACTAGAGATCAGTCCTACTCTGTCAGAGCTGTTTTCCCTAATTCTTGGTTTAGTCCTGTGAAATCCTATTTCTGACTTCTAAGTCATGCTCTTTTCTTTTTCTTTTTTTCAAAAAGGAGCTCATCCTTACAGCTGAGTAATTTTTTAATTTTCTCAGCCATGATTTTTCTTATATAAATTTGGGGATGCAAAGATTTTCTTAATTTTGTAGTATCTTTGTCACTATCAGTCCAAGATGATATGATTCTTTAGAAAATATTATGATTTCTTATGTATCAAGATGTAATCAACTTCATTACAGAATAATAACAACCATAAACTTCTAGTTAAATTCATCTCTAACTTAAGTTCCCTGTGGGACATGAATTTAAGATTTTTATGGCTTATTACTTAGCAAAGAAGACCTCTAAGCCACGCTTTATGATCTATTGAAATCATTAGCAAGTCTTTGGATAATCTGAAAGTTTTTAGTCTAAGTTATCACTTTCGAATTTTTTAGAGATCTCAATAAAAGATCATAGAGACATAGTCTGAATTTAATATTTGGTCTGGGACCCTTTTGTCATTTGAGAATATTTGTCCATCTGGTTAGGCTAAGAATGAAAAGCAGTTCTATTTTCATACCTAGTAAATCCTATCTCCTTTATTTTAAAAAGTTACTTCTTTAGCATATCTTTTTCCTTTCTCATTTTCTCATAAGCAACTGGAAGCCAGATGGATCTTCAGCACTGCTTGGTGATGTTAACCAGGTCATCAGTTTCATTGAGTATATTTTCTATTTTCCATGTGGTTACAGAAAACAGTTTTTCTAAATTTTTGTCTCTACCTAACAAAAGTCTAATTTTCTCCAACTTCAACTAACAATCTCAAGCTTCTTCCAAGTCCCACAGCCAATGCCAGATATATTAGGTATTTTTACCTTGCCACTTCATTCCAAATACTAACCAGTATCTACTGCTATCACAATAAAACACCCCAAAACTTAGTGATAAAAACCAGCCATCTTGTTATGCTTATGGATTATTGGGCTAGGAATTTGTTTAGAGCACATCAGGGGTGGCTTGTCTGTGGCCCATGATGTCTGAATCTTCAGATGGTAAGACACAAATGTAAGAGTGACTCGATGTCTGGGGGCTAGATTCACCAGAAGGAACCTTCACTCACATGTATAACAGTTAATGCTGCTGTTGGCTAGAACTTCAGCTAGACTGCATGCCTGAACACCCACACTTGCATACACAGGGCCCCTATTTAGTCATTCCATGTCTGCAAGCTGTGTCTTCTCTTCTGCATGGCAGCTGGATTCTAAGAATGAGTATCCCTAGAAAACAAGGTAGATATGCATAACTTCTTCATGATTTAGTCTTAGAAATTGCATAGTATTGCTTCAGCTAGTCTCTATCTAGCCATCAATAAGTTCAAAGCAAAGGGACATAGAACCACCACTCAATGGGAGGAAATGGATTAAATGTTTATGTCCTTCCAAAATTCATCTATTGAAATCCAACCCCCCAAGGTGATTGATTGTATAAGGAGGTGGGGCCTTTTGTCTGATTAGGTCAGGGACAGATCCCTCGTGAATGAGATTAGTGCTCTTATAAAAGAGGCATCAGAGAGATTCTTCAGCCCTTCTACCATGTGAGGACACAACTAGATTTGTCCTCAAGCTAGTTGTATCCTCACATGGTAGAAGGGCTGAGGGATCTCTCTGATGCTATAGTAGCCCAAACTGACTAAAACAATAAAGTATTATTTAACCTTCAAAGAAAGGGAATCCTGTTATATGCAAAAACATGGGTGAACCTTGAAGACATTATGCTAAGTGAAACATGTCAGTCACAGAAGGACAAATACTGCGTGATTCCACATATCAAGTCAGACTTGGTATGACTGATCACACCAAGTAACAGTGAGGATTAAGAGAAACTGGAACTCACATACACAATTCTGATGAGAATGTGAAGTTGTACAACCACCTTGGAAAACAGTTTGTCAGTTTGGATTTTTTTAAATTTAGACATACACCTACCATATTATACCACCCTTGCATTCCAGCCAAAAAAAAAAATTAAATTGTTGCATTCATGCATATTAACTTCATCTGCAAAAGTAAGAAACCAGAAACATAAGTGAACATAAGTGTTCAACAATAAGTATTTACTTGACAGGCTCAATCTTTTCATTTACAGACACTCTAATAGAAATATAGTCAGTATATAGTGATTACTTCCTGTTTGCCTCATTTGTAAAATATGCTAAGCCAATTGTATCTTTCATAATTGTCATATTGTTTGCAATGTATATCCAAAGCTTCTAAGATAAGAGGAAGGTGAGAAATCAATACTTTGTGTTAGCATACAATAAAAGTCAGTCATAGATCAAAGTCTGCCACACACTAAAAAATCTTTTAGGAAAGGGACTCAAAACTAGCAGTCTTAAAATTACCATGAACTTGAATTTCCTTCTCTCTTTCCTTTTATACATTCTGACTAGCACATTACTTGTTTATTCTGAAGTATGTTGTCATATATTCTTTTGCTAGCATCAGTTAGCATGCTGGCTGGATCAGACAATGCAATCCTCTGTTAAATGATGGATGACAATAATTAAAAAGGGAGTTCTGGACCTTGAGTGCTACCCCAAGTTGGAGCAAGGGGGACAGTGCCTGTACATGGCTAACCAACTCAGGTGTTTTGAAAATAAATAAATTCATGAATAATTTGTTTAATGTCCCTCATATTTATTAATTAATTCTTTAGCATAAATTCAGATTTAGATATCTGACATATAAGTCAAACAGCCTCTGGACCACAGATCTCTAATTCGGGACTTTCAGTTGTTTCGTGACTAGTATTCCAGGGTGGTTTTCCAATTAGGGTACTTCCCACGTAACTGACTTTTCCTTGGGTATAGATGAAAATTGATCTACACATATACATGCCACACTGTCAATGTGAATTATTTTAAAATAAGTTATAACTAAATTTTTTTATGCTGATCCTGCTTTTTTTAGATAAAACAAAACATTGTCTTGAATCTATGTATGCTTTGCATTTTCATTCAATCCACTCTTTATCTCAGAGCCTGTGGGTTCCAGACATTTAGAGAAGCTGTGATTCTTCATCAAAATATATTTACTCTGTGCTCTAATTTTTCAAAGGACTCAATCCTCCTGGTACAAATTTGTTGCATTATCTCTCATTGAAATTACTGGCTTAATCATTATCACTCCTTCACTGGTAACAGTTTTTTTTTTTAATGGGTTTAACAAAACAGATAATTTTAGTGACCTCACAATGTCATTGCAAAAATATCATTGGCAACAAGAACATTTCCTGGCACTTCTCAGCTCTACCTACGACTGCTCAAATATGACACTGAGAGAATGAAAATTATAATAATCAGCAGTTAGTTTCACAGGGCTGATTAGGATGCACATCATAGACTGGTGATTAGGGAGATAAACAAATGAATGTGTGACTTGACAAATGTAGAAGGAAGATGTCTAAAATGTCCCTAAGATTCCCATTCCCTGAGTTACATTTTCTGTATAATTCTCTCCCCTGGGGTACGAACTTAAAGGTTAGCCATTCCATTGATTAGGTTATGTTACATTACAAAGGTGAACTGATTTTGCAGGTATGACTAAGGTTCCAAATTAGCTGACTTTGAGTTAATCTAAAGGAAGGGAGATTATCCTGCGTGGACCTGACCCAATCAGATGAACCCTAGGAAAGAGGGTCCAGACCTTCCATAAAGAGATTTAAAGTAGAAGGATTGAAAAATAAAAACATTCATGTTGTGGCTTGGTGCAGTAGCATGTGCCTGTAGTCCCAACTACTAGGGAGGTTGAGGTGGGAGGATCACTCTATCACTTTGCCTTATGAATTTGTGAACTGCTTATGGAGGGACTCACGTGGCAAAGACCTGACAGTGACCTGTAGGAGCTGACAGCACACCCCAACCAACAGCCAGCAAGAGAATGGGGACCTCAGTTACACAGTCACAGAGAAATTAATTCTGTCAACAACCTAAGAGGGTTAATCTTTCCTTATGAAAGCCCGAAGATGAAGACATAGCCAATCAACTCACTGATTTCAGCCTTGTAAGACCCTGAGGAGACCCTGCAAACATTGCCAGACTCTTGACCTGTGGAAACTAAGGTAAGTAAATATATGTTGTTTTAAGCCATTAATTTTGTGGTAATTGGTTTTGTAGCAAATAAACTCATATGCCACCACACAAAAATGAAAGCACCATACCTGGTATGTTGCCCTGCTTCCTTGATACAGAATATTTCGACTTGGGAATACTACTCTGAAAGTATATATACCAGGTGACATGAACAGCAGCCAGTATCAGCAGGTATCTCATACCTCCATGCCATCCGCCACTGTTGCATCAGCACATCTCTCTCAGCGCACACCTGTAGTTGCCTGGAGAGTCACTCATGAACAGCTGGTAGAAGAGGAAATGACCTAAGCTTTTTGGGTCACAGGTCAGCTTTGATTGTGGGTGCAAACTGAAAATGGACACTGGCGGCTGCATTACAACCTCACTAAGAAATGGCCTGGAAAGACAGTGGCAGATGAAATCCTCCCACTGAGCACAATTTTGGGCAATGTACCTATTTTTCCATTTTCTGTGGGCATAAAAGTATCTAAAATTTAGAATATATGAGAACTCATGAGGAGTACCCAGTGGTCTGGCTGACTGGTTAGTGGCAACAAGAGGAAAAGATTGGAAAATGTGGGGCAGAATCACATTGATGAATGTATGAAAATGGACATAAAGTGTGACTATCTCTATGTCTCATGCCCACCGGAGAGCATTTTCAATAAAGAGGCAGTAAATAAACATGTAGATAAAATGATTAGATAGTTGATATAAAACATCCTCCCCCCTCCAGTGCTGGCATGTGGCACAATGGGCACATGACCGAAGTAGCCATGGTGGGGAGATGGAGACCATGTGTGCATTCAACGCCATGCCCTCCCTCCTTACAAAGGTCATCTGGCTAATGCCACTGCCAGACATCCAACATGCCAACAACACAAACCAATGCTTTCCCTTGAAGAGACTGCTTACCATTTGGTGGCAAGTTGACCATACTGAGCCATGATTTACTATGGAATAGACATGCAAATTGGGTATGAAAGTCCTTTCCATATTTTTGGCCTCAGCTAGTGCCACTATCCAAGAGTTTGTGGAGCATTTGATTCACTGTCACAGGATTCTACATAACATAATATCAGAGAAAAGTACCAATTGTACTAAAGAAGCTGTGGGAAAGGACCAATGACTATGGATCTACCTGTCATATTCCATGAATCACACCCAGGAAACTGCTAGCCTAATAGAGCCTTGGAACACTTTCTGAAGGTGCAATTGAAGCACCACCTCAAAAATGTTACTCTGTAAGGATGGAGCTCGTCCTCCAGAAAGTAATTCATGCCTGAAATCAAAGAACTTTATGTGGTGCTGATTCCTCAATAGAAGAATGCAGGGTCCAGGAGCATGGGGTGGAAAGAGGCCTGACACTACAAACCACCCCTCCCAAAGACCCACTTGCAGAATTTGTGCTTATCATCTCCACAGTGCTGGGCTGCAGGTTTGCAAAGGATGAGCACTTAACCCCAGAGTTTACAAGTGTCTTATCGAGCTATCAGCTATGACCATTGCCTGGGCGCTTTAGGATCCTCATGTCCCTGAACCAGCAGGCAAGAAGCAGAGTCCTCTCTGCCCAGGACTAAGCAGGGCTTCTGTTACTAATGGAAACAGGAAGGCACATATTTAGCATCAAGGTGATTTTTGAGGAAATTTCCTCTAAAAAATATTAGTTCTTTGTTAACATAATCTATGGCCAGTAAATTTTTATCTCTTCAAGTTAGAAGTAATCTTTAAAAACTAACAACAATTCCAATAAATAAATGTTATTTTTAACACTGCACTTCCTGTTTTTTAAAAAAGGGAAAAGACTCATAAAACCATTTGGAATGTTTATTTCTGAATTTTCTTTTTCATTCTCCCTATTGAAAAAGTAAAATAGTAGAGCATTAAGATCTGAAAATGCTTTTCAAATCATTTGGTTCAACTCCCTTATTTTGTAAAGAAGGAAACTAGAGAGGTTATGCTAGTTATTTAAGGTCATGCTGATAATTACTGTCAGAACTCTCAACTAATATGTGTCAAAATTTATTTTAAATGTTCTTTGTCATAATGTTCTTGAAGTAATTATAGTGCTTATTTTCCCATATTTCTATTAAACAAATTTCTTGCTTTTTTTATCTGTGCCCTTGATTTTTTTCAGTATCTATCTAAGCAAACTTTAACCCATAGTCTTCATTTCTATTTCCTTTCATAAATGCAGATATAATATTTAGGGAGACTTGATATATATAAAATGTTAAAATTTAAAAGAACCACAAAAAAAGCCTGTTTATCCAATACATACTGTTTTCCTAATTCACAAGATGTCTGGAATTTCTTGGCCATATATCTGATATAAGGATGTGTGGGATAAAAGGATATCTGATATAAGGATATATACTGCACCTAAGGATAACCAGCATCACCAGCTCAAAGACAAAAAGTACAAACGTGAATTGATTTCTGTTGAAATTCTTGTTTTGCTTAAATTTCTTTCTTTTACATGTTGCTTAGTTTTTATATCGCTTACTTCTTGAATATTTTTGTGAGGCACAAATGTTTTATAATCTGTTCGTTTTTAATTCTTACTTGAATGAATTATTAGTGATTCAATGGAGTTTGTTAATGGTTAGAAAATCTCTAATAGCCTGCTATTACCAAATTTTCCCCTGAGTTTTGTTCGTATTTTTCTCTTTTTCTATGAAATTACATGGCATCTAATAGTTTAAATTTACTATAGCTTCATATCTTAAAAATAAGTTAGTAGCTGTAAGATAGAGTGAATAACTTTAAATCAGTTTGATTTTTGGTTACGCTTCGCCCACAACTTTCCTATCAGAAACTCCTACCTGATTATTATACTTTCGTCGCATATGGAATCCGTTCTTTGAAAGCTATAAGATGTTTGTGATGCAATGCATCTATTTGAGATCTCTTTCAGTGCTTTACAATTAAACTATTGTCGTTACCTTTTTTCCAAAATGCTAAAACAGGTGGCATTTTATACACTTATTGCTTATTGTATAGTACATATTTCATAATGTTTTTCACAAGTGGAGTCAGAAAATGAATTGCCTTCATGTGATTTCCTGCTATTAATATTGGTGCTACAAACATCAAAAATAAGTACAGTTCTACTTCTATTTATATTTGCAAATGGTTTATATGGCCTTTATGGAATAGGTTTCTGTGTGGATAATAATAAAGGTATTCTCTCTGCTGCAGTTTATTAATGTACATGGTGTTAATAACACTTTGCATCTATGTGTCATTTTTCCATTGAGAATGTCAGCATTTTCTTGTGATTAGTGTCAGGGAATGATAGCGGCCTCTAACGCAGAGCACCTCAATTACTAAATTATATATGATTTCATGTAAGACATCATATATTTTATACTCAGCATGCTTTAGGAAAACTCCAGCAAGGCATATAGTTGCCAGAAAATACATTGTTTAAATCTTGGGATTAAATAGCATTAGTGTTAATCAAATAGATTGAAGTACTAAAACAATATTCAATAGAGAATTAGATATACCACATTCTTTGAGAAAACATGCTAAAAAGCTTTAGCCAAAAGTGATCTGTGAGTATTAGTGACGCAGTTGTTCATTTTGCCTGCCAAGTTCCTCAGGAATGTGTTCATTTTTTTTTTTTTAACTTTTCATAGCCTTTCATTTATGTAATTTTGTACCATTTCTTTTTAAAATTCACCAACCCAATCATAAAGCTTATTATCAAAGAGGGCTTTGAGTAGCAAAAATAAGTGTTATACCTGTTCATCTTAAGTGCCATGATTCTTACCCTGCCTGTATATGTTAGCATAAAAAATAAAAGGATTTCATCAAGGTTTTCCTACTTCATGAAAGGATTGATGCTGTTTATTTTGAATCTCACAGTAACCTATACTTAGAATCTATTCAGCAAAAAGCTTTGCATATTGTAAGCTTGATGTTATGTTCAGAAATGAAAAGTACTACAGATAGCTAAATGAATCTATAGTGGCAAACAACTAATTATATCCTCAAATATCACTAAAAGAACATTAAGAAATCTTGAAGATAGAGCCCAAACTAAAGCCATCATCTACATCTGATTGTGAATTTGTGGAAGCTCATTTGCAGAATATTCTTTCTTGCAGCACTTCAGAGAACTTGGCCATGGTGCTCTGGCCAATGTCCTTGGCCATTTTAGCTTTCTTAGCCAACATCTGGATCTACGATGGAGATTTCTCACTCATCCTTGCTCCTTTTAGAACTGTGCCATGAGCCAAACTTTTTCAAATTATGTATATCAAAAAGTTCCAAATGAGTCTATTGTCATATTACCCTAAAAGTGTCTGATCTTGTCAGATCACAGAAGCTAAGCAGGGTCAGGCCTGATTAACACTTGGGTGAGAGACCAACTGGAGTAGGCTAAAAAAACAAAATCTCACAACTGTATGTTTACCTTTTAATAGAAGTCTTTTTGTTTGGAAGTGGTATACCAAGTAGATAAACTGCTTTACACTGACAGATTTTTTAAAATTATCATTTCTCTATATATTGTGATTTGTAGTTGGGTATATTTGCATTTAAAAGGTATTAGTGTCTACACAATGCATTAATCTAATGGTTTCTAAATTTTTTCAACAAGATATTAATTTTAGCCACTTTCAAAGAAAATTATGTTTCTTCTATTCTATAAAACAGGTAAATGTGAGAAGGCTCCAGAGAGTAGAGGGGAGTGGCAACTCTATTCTCTCACTTGCTCTTTGAGGTGATAATGAGGCACTTTTGAAAAATCCTAAGCTCTACTGAAAACAGTCTTCAAACTTTCTTTTTAATCTAATATAATAACAAATGCTGGGAACGTTAGGAATAGCATTTGGACAGCCTCTTTTTAAGTAAACATTGAGCACATTCCCTAACTATAAAGCTGAATATGATGAGTGTATATGTAGCCTAAATGCTTACACACATGTATTTCTTGGAATATTTCATTGTTTTAATTCTCAAAAACATTGTAACTTAGAAAATTTGTAGGATTAAAATTTGGTTAAATTGCAGTAATAGATTATTTATTCTCACATCTTGAAATATTATAAAATGCCTTCTTATTTTTCTCTTTCTACACCCCTTCTCATTGCTATGAATCTTATTAGGAAGAACCGATTAAACATTTAAAAACAACTTAATCTTGTTAAAATCATACCATTTATTACTTTGAATATAAAAGAAAGTAAAAATATTAAAGGAGATAGAAGAGATAACAAAATAGAGTATTGTTGGAAACTCTAAAATCTCCTCAGGTATTCATAGCAGAATATTTGAATTTTGTTTTATTTTATTTTGCTTTTTGCTTTTGAAGTCTACAGCTGAATGTTATATTTGGAATAACCAGCTATTTTGCGGAAGGAAAAGAGAAAGCAGAATGCATTTGAGAGGCTTATTATTGATATGCCCTGAGGGAACAGCACTGTTGTCTTCTGAGTTCGTATTGTTGTAAAAGTGCTAGATGGTAATAATTTTCATTAACCCTACAAGAGTTTCCTAGTTTCTTTCTTATAATAATCCTCCAAAATTTTCCCAGAGAGAGCTAATAGACTCGGTTCCATTTTAGTTTTACATATAGTAGCTTTTTAAAAAGAAGACTGTAAGCTTGCTCTAAAAAATGTCAATCCTTATGAATTTTCTGGCCATGCCTTTAGTATTATTTTTTAGTAGGATTTCTTTTGGAAATTGTATTAAATGTGACTTCCAAGTGAAATAAAGTCAAAAGAAGGTAGAGCTAATGATAGCAATTGCCTTAGGATACAGTGCCTGGTAAGATCTCTAGAAAATATCTAACTGACTGAATAATATATTAATACATAATTTCCAAGGTTAGGCCTATAAAAAGCAAGTATAGCACAGAGGGGTCACCCAAATATTTTTCCAGCTGAGAGTTACAAAGCAGTCAGGTTTTGTTTACTGATTAAAATGAACATAATTATAAAGAAGAAGAGATATGCTAAGGAAAATATATCATGATGCAAACCCTGTAAACTATTACTGGAAGTGCTAAAATTATTCCTCACTGGAACAAAGATTAACAACTTTTCTCATAGGTAGTGCAAATAGTCAATATTTGATGAAGATCACAACACAGTAGAAGAAAAAACATATGGGAGACATCATTATTTGGATTTAATCTCTTTTTGCAGCAAGATGGAATGACTTAGTGATAGGCATAGCCATGATTGAGCAGAACCATTGTAAACCATTTTTTCTACTTAATATTGATTGGATGGCAAAAATAATTGCTTAAATAATCATAAACCTCAAGGCGTTAAAGAGATCAGATTATTCATGCTTTAAAGTCCCTTCCCATAACATACACATGCTCTAAGACTGTTGAAATAACTCTGAAAATATTTCAGGTTGGTTGAAAGCTGAATATAAATTCATATTTCAGATACTGTGCAACCTCCCAGCATCGTGTTTCCAAATACTTCAGCCTAAAAAGTGACTCATATCAGACTGTGAAAATTAGGGACTGGGAACAGACTCAAGTAGCTTTTACATAGTTATGCTTGTACTTATTAAATTTCTCCTGTTACTCATTGCTACCCCTCCTTCCTCCAAGCATTTATTTTAAACAACATAACAAGACAGTGTAATTGCAGCTTGAACCTCGAGGAGAGAGTCAATTTGCTGGGCATATTCTCTAGACACCCCTGACGCAGCGGAGGAGGAGTGGCTGCCTAGCCTTGGCTCATGAATGTTTGCTCACAGAGCCAGACTGATTTGAAGGCCCTCCATATAGCAGGGACAAGTTTTTGGACAGGTGTTCCTCTTCCCGCCCAATGATTATCCCTCTATTAGAGCAAGTATTTTAAATTCTGGAGACATATTAACATATAGGTGTTCACATATTTGTCTCTTTTAATATTGTTAACTCTTTAATATGGAGATCATGTCTCAAACATGGAGATCATGTTTGTATCCTCTAAAGTAATTAGGAGAGTATGTGATGAATGCATAGTGAATAAATGTGGTGAGTGAATTGTGAATGAATGAGGGAGGGAGAGAATAGTGATCTGGGACAGGATGGTCACACTTAGAATATCCTTTTCTGCAGCTAGTGAATTGACCTAATTAGGATCATGGTGAGGGCGTTATTACATGCCTTCTGAGCCAAGAAAGATAATGGGAATATGTAAAATTGCTGGTTATAAAAGAATAGCGAGTGATGGGGCCTGTGGCATGTACCATCTGAGGGCATTCTAATTTGAAAAATGCAAAATATAAAATTTTTATATATAACCTCTAGCAAGATTGAAAGGGAGCTGTTTTGGCACACTGAGTTAAAGATTAACTCTAATAATAGGTATCTTGGGCAGAGGGATGGCTCCTGGGATCCATGTTTCTGGAAGGAGGCCTTTCAGTGTTAACATGTGTTATTTTGGTGTGGATTGCCCATTACCATTGCTAATCTAAAGTGGTAGGACTTACTTTGCATTTCATTTTATTTCTCCATCTTGTGTAGAAACAGGAGGAGAAGAGAAACCAGACCTACACTTAGACATTTTATTATTGAAAATGTCAAACATGTATAAAAATAAATGAAAAAGTATAATGAAATTCCAATGTCTTCATCACCCAACTGTCGGGAGCTGTCCCGGACACGAGATAGTTAAAAGTGCGGTTGCTGCCCGGAACACTGGGGTCCTTGAGACATAGCACCTGGCGCCTTAACTCAGAGCTCTGACATTCTTGGCCTTTCTTCCAGCTTAAGGAGGGTGCTGGAGATAGCAGTAGCAGTTATAGAAGGTCACTGAAGTGCTCCTGTGCACACAGCCCTCGTAGCTTATAGCCCCCCCAAGCCCTGCTCACTCCTTTCCCAGAATTGTTAATTACGCTTGGGTGCTCTTTTCCTTGAACTGTCTGAGTGATCATAGTTGAGTATTTGTAGCTTTTTGATATCAGAAGAAAGTTAAGTTGTGGACTAGAAAACTGCTTAAGCAAGGAAAGGGCTATCGAAGTGACGCATGGTTGAGAAAAAACAAGAACTGTTGTGTTTTTTGGTTTAACGAAGACATGTATTCATTGCATTTCACTTCTCCTTTGTTCTTATCTGTATAAATACAGCAACTGAAATAAACGAGGCGCGGCAGTCAGCAAGGACTCCGTCCTCCTGTCCCCATCTTTTTGTTGTCTCTTCATTTCTAAGCCTCGCCCCCTAACTCCAGGTGCCACACGTCACCGGCTGGCTCCGGCACCCAACCTCAAAAATTTTCAGTTTATGGCCACCTAGACCCCACTAGGTTATGGACAATATTTATAAATGTATAAATATATATGGTTATGTCCATATATTACTGAAATATATACATATGTTTATATATATAAAAACATAAGCCATAATACTATCATTATATCCAAAATTTAACAGTATTTTTAAAAATATCATTAAATGTCTAGTCCCTATTTGAATTTGCCAGATAGTTTCATGGATGTTTTCTATAGGTCATTTGTTTTAACTCAGATCCAAATAAGGTTCATACATTGTATTCATTTGAACTGTCTCTTAAGAACTATTTATTCTGTAGGCTACTGTCTTTGCTTTTTGAAAAATTAATTTGTTGAAGATATTAAGAAATTTTTTCTGAAAATTTTGTTTAGATTTTGCTTTTTGAATTCATGTAGTGTCACTTAACATTCTCTGCAATTTTAAATAAAATTTTTATTTTCAACTAATGGGTACATATATAGATATAGCTGTATATCTTTATAGGGTACATGTGATGTTTTGATACAGGAATATGATGTAAATTAATCAAATCAGGGTAATAAGGATAGCTATCACCTCAAATATTTATTTGTTTCAGTTAGGAATATCACAATTCTACTCTTTTAGTTATTTTAAAATATACCATAACTTATTGATGACTATAGTCACTTTGTTGTGCTATCAAATATTGTTCATTCTATCTAACTATATATTTGCACCCATTAACTAGTCCCCCATATCCCCCGCCCCATCCTGCTACCTTTCCAAGCATCTGGTAACCATCATTCTGTTCTCTGTCTCCATGAGACCAATTATTTTAATATTTATCTTTCACATGTGAGTGAGAACGTATGAGATTTGTCTTTCTGTGTCTGTCTTATTTCACTTAATATAATATTCTCCAGTTCCATCCATGTTATTGCAAATGACAGGATTTCATTCTTTTTTTATAGCTGAATAATATTACATCGTGTATATGCACCACATTTTCTTTATCCATTCATACACTGATAGATACCTAGGATGTTTTCAAATCTTGGCTATTGAAAGTAGTGCTGCAATAAATGTGAGTGTACAGATATCTTTTTGATATACTGATATCCTGTGTGTGTGTATGTGTGTGTGTGTGTGGATATATACCTAGCAGTGGGATTGTTAGGTCATATGATGTCTACTTTCAGTTTTTTGAGAAACCTCCATATTGTTTTTCATAGTGGTTGCACTAATTTACATTCCCACCAACAGCGTACGAGGGTTTCCATTTCTCCACATCCTCACAAGCATTTGTTATTTTCTTTTTGATAAAAGCCAATTTAACTGGCTGTTCCCAGTCTTCTGCTATTATAAGTAGTGTTACAATAAAACCTTGTACATGCAATTGTATTTTGTTTTCTTCTTTCCAATGCATTTTATGGAATAGAATCTGAGATGTGGGGTTACTCTGTCAAATGCAAAGTAAATATGTAATTTTTCTAGGTTGTTAAATTTCCTTCTGAGGAATAATATGAGAGCTTATGTTTCTATAGTCTCTGCAACAGAATATGTGTTCAAAATTTTTATCATTTCTCAATCTGATTCATAAAAAATGATATCTACATGTAGTTTTAATTTAAAACATAACTTAAAGCAATTAGGGCATCTTTTTACATCTTTAGCAGCCCTACAACTTTGACCTCATAAAAAGCTACATTTATCAGCAATTAGAATACAGAAATTTCTAAGACATATAAGGTCAATATTGTATTATGCTGACTTATATAACTTGCTCAAATTTGACCTGTTGAGTAAATTTCTTGGGACTTTGCCCTGAAATCGAATTGCTTTAGTAAATGCTTATGGATACTGGTTGATTTAATCAAAAAATTTTTAGCCAATGGAGGTGTTAAATAATAGACTTATTAAGTAATTAGAATGAGATTAACTAAATTGTTTGATTCTTTACATGTAGTGTTATGAAAAACAGCTCTCCAGGAAAGAATCTGTAATCTTCTGCTTAAATTTAATATAGTGTGTTTCATAAAAATTGTAGTGTGTTAAACACCTGTTAATTATGCTTACTCATAAAATAATCTTCCTGGTTTTTTCTCTTATTTAAAATAAACCCAATAAGTGAACAACTTCTTAGGTGATAATTTTTAATTTACCAAGTCATCAGGAAAACTACAATAATAGGAATAATATGCAAATATATGCAAGTACAGTTAACTATGTGTCTGCTTGTACTAAGGTCTAATAGTGGTAGAGGGTGCTGATCATTGGCAAATCCATAAATAATGATTCTGAGTCACCTGCTCCATGAACATCATCTCTGAAGCATATATTGTTAACGAGCACCTACACATTCCAAAATATTGCCTCTCTCATCTCAAATAACACCATACAGGAACCTTCTTGTTTCCTAACTCATGGAGGACATCAACTGGATTCAATAACTGTTTATTGAATTGAAACGAAGATAGCTTAACTATTAGCATAACTGAGAACTTTTACCTTAAAAGCATTGTTAATAGAAAAATATGTAAATTTTGGATATTGCTATCAAAAACAAGATCTCCAATTTAAATATACTTATGAAATTCAAGGTTATTTTCTTTCTTATGTAATTTATATAATGTGGTAGACAGGAAAGGACCCCATACCAAAGATGCCCTCATTCTATTCTCTAAAACCTATGAATGTATTTCTTTACGTGGCAAAGGGGACTTTGAAGATATAATTAAATTAAGAAATCCTGTGGTGAGGAGATTATCCTGAATTATCTGGGTGGACCCAGTGAATTCACAAGGGTCCTTATAAGACGGCCAGAGAAAAAGATGAGATGATAGAATCAGAGATTGGAGTGGTGAGAGAAAGAGGGCTATGATCCTAGGAATGCAGTGACTAAAGAAGCTAAAAAAAAGCAAAAAATAAAAAATGAAAAAAAGGATTGTCCTCTAGCCCTGGAGCCTCTAGCAGGAATGCAGCTCTGCAAGCACCTTGATCTTAGGACTCTGACCTACAACTGTAAGGTAATAAATTGTTGTTGTTTTAAACCACTAAATTTGTGATAATTTGTTGCAGTAGCAATAGGGAACTGATACAGTTGGACTACTCTAAGCAGGGCAAATTAACACAGTGCAAGAAAACAAAACCTGGTCAGTTCTTTTAAAATAGATTTTATACTAAAAATTGATCTGCTTTTGTTAAGAATTACAAGGTAGAGAAGGAAAATGCTGAGAAGATAATAGATTCATCAGCAGGGTTATTACTTTAACAAATTACATCTGTGCTGGTGAAGATAGTAGAGCATTTCTAAACTCATAAGCCCCCAAGCCTCACACTGCTCTTGGTGCACTTGTTAATACAGAAGAGAGGAACCCAGAAGCTCCCAAAGCTATGTACTGATTTATGCTGGTATTATGTTTTTCTTATTAATTATTTTGATGAGCTTTGCAGCCTTTGCATAAATAGTACAGGCCTTACCAAGTTACTAATATTTGAGATCCAATAGCAATATCTGAATGATAGATTTATTTTATTTCCAGTTTTTGAAATTTTCTTTGGTTTTTTGAAGATTTAAGTCATGAAAAGCTAGATTGGAAGCTTGCCTTTTCAACTCACAACTACGTATCCTAGCCACATTTCCTGATTTCCCAAAATCTTAGTTTCCTCATCTGTAATATGGGGAGGGACAACTATTACATGCTTGATAGAAACTAGTTCAAAATACATGTTCTGTAATGTAGGAGAATTCTTTTCCTTTCATCACTGAAATTGATTGCCCTATTAACCTATTAATTCAAGACTGTACACCTTACTATTATAATAGCATTAGAAAATTTTGTTCAGCATAAGGTAAAAAGCATTAGATATGAAGACAGACAACAGACACATATCAGACACATGTTTGATCTTGGGGAATTTTCTTGAGCTCTTTGAGTCTTGGTTCTCTCAACAGTGATATGGTGATAATGAGAAATGTGAAAATACTACGAACGCTGTCTGGCATATCATAGACATTCAATAAATATTCTCTTATCTTCTCCTTAAAAATATGGCACATATGGAAATTATGGCAGAATATATTATTTTGAAAGGAAAAATGAAAACAAAATATTATGGTTGTTTTTACTTATTGAACAGCTACCACTATCAAAGAAAAAAATTTTTTTTAAATCTAGAACAGAAATTTTTGGTTCCCTGAATTCTGACAATGATCATGATAAAGAGATAGGATTCTATCCAATGTAATTCTAATTTAAACCCATCAGTAAATTATTTCACAGTTTATGAAATATGCTGATAGAAAAAATATCCTTAGGGTTTTAGCATTCCCTTACAAAATTTAATCTAGGCTATCACTATTAAACCTCCCCCCCCACCCCCGGAAACATGACAAACTGATTAAGGGAAGAAAGGAAAAGAACAAAGCTTGCAGAGGCCTCCGGTGAAAGGAGGGTGAGCAGCTGAACTGGAACATGATCTGATCTGAAAAGCAAATTCCCGATTTGGTTTATTTTCTCTGACACACTCTGCCCAATCCCATTGGATTCTCATATTGAAACTAAACTTTAATACTTGAGTCTAGACACCAAAACCTCATAAATGTCTACTCTGTTCTTTCCTGTCTGGGACACTGCTTGGACTATGTCTTGGTGGTGGTCTCACTTAATCTCACTTAATCTCTCATTTGCTTATCAGCAGGTTATTCTCTTCTTTTGGAGTACTTGGCAATCACTTTGAAAATGCAAAGGTGTCTGAGTAAAATATGGTGAGAAGTGACCTCTTGACTAAAAGACTGCAGAGTGAAGAACAGGTTAGTGGAAGGCAGTGTATGAAAGAGAAGGCTGTTGAAAGGAGGAAGAGAAAACACAAATGACAAAAACTGTATTAGTTTAGTTTTTTTCTTTCTTTTTTTATTTCAACATATTTCAAGGGTACAAATGTTTAGGTTACATATATTGCCTTTGCCCCACCTGAGTCAAAGCTTCAAGCATGTCCATCCCCCATATGGTACACACCATACCCGTTAGGTATAATGAATATACTCATCCCCCTCCTCCACCCTCTCATCTGCCTGACACTCAATGAATGTTATTACTGTATGTACACATAAGTGTTGATCAGTTAGTACCAATTGATGGTGAGTACATATGGTGCTTGTTTTTCCATTCTTGTGGTAGTAGAATGGGCAAAGAAGCTCAAAGGACTCCTGGGAGACTTATTGCAAACAGGAAGACACCACAACATATAGTCATCAGACTGGCCAAAATAAACATGAAAGAGGCCCTCCTACAAGCTAGAAGGTGAAAGAAGCAGATAATCTACAAAGGAAAACCCATCAGACTAACTGCAGACTTCCTAACCAAGACCTTATAAGCCAGAAGAGACTGAGGCCCTATTCTCACTCTTCTCAAACAGAATAATGCCCAGCCTAGAATCATGTATCCTCCAAAACTAAGTTTCTTATACAAAGGAGAAATAAAGACTTTCTCAGATAAGCAAAGACTGAGGGAATTCATCAGGACAAGACCTGCACCCAAGAAAGTACTCAGAACAGCATTACACACAGATCAGCACAATAAATACTCACCACTGTAAAATCATCCAAAAGCTAAGGTCAACGGCCAGATACCACAAAGGCTCAAGAGAGAAAACGAAGCAACAAAGTTCAACTCAACAGGATGAACAGAAATCTACCCCACTTATCAATTCTTTCAATAAATGTGAATGGCTTAAACTACCCACTAAAGAGACATAGGCTGGCCAAATGGGTAAATACACACGTCAAGTATCTGCTGTCTTCAGGAAACACATCTAACCCACAAGGATGCATTCAGACTCAAGGTGAAAGGATGGAAAACAATATTCCATGAACATGAAAGCCAAAACAAAGCTGGTGTAGCAGTTCTGATTTCATATAACTTATTCTTCAAATCAACAAAAGTAATGTTAAAGACAAAGATGATCACTATATAATGGTGAAGGGTTCAATTCAACTAGAAGACATAACAATTCTAAATATTTATTGGTACAACTCTGGTGCACCCAGATTCATAAAGCAAATCCTACTTGATCTAAACAAAATGATAAACAGCAGCACCGTAATATAGCCTGGGACTTAAACACCCCTCTAACAGAAGAGAACAGATCCTCCAAACAGAAAATAATAAACAAAGAAACAATGGGCTTAAAAAGAACTCTAGAACAAATGGGCCTGTCAGACATTTATAGAACAAAAACCACTGAATATAGGTTTTTCTGATCAGCTCATGTGTCATTGTCTAAGATTGATTATATCCTAGGCCACAAAACATGTCTCAACAAACTTAAAAAAAAATAAAAATTGTATTATGCATCTTCTCAGACCACAGAGAAATAAATTTAGAAATCAACTCCAAAAGAAACTCTTATGTCTACACAAAGTCATGGAAACTAAACAACCTTATGCTGAATGATTATTCAGTTAAGGAGGAAATTAAGATGAAAATCAAAAGATTCTTTGAACTAAAGGATAAAGGAGACATAAGTTATCAAACTCTGTGGGATGCAGTTAAAGCAGCCCTGAGAGGAAAATTTATATCCATAAATGCCTACAGATCCAAAAGACAGGAAGATCACGAATCAGCAATCTAATGAATTATTTCAAAGAACTGGAAAAGGATGAGCAAATCAACTCCAAACCCAGCAGAAGAAAAGAAATAACAAAGATCAGAGCAGAACTAAATGAAATCGATAATAATGAAACTATAAGAAAAATCAATAAAACAAAAAGTTGGTTCTTTAAAAAAGTTAACAAAATTGGCATGCCTCATGCTAGATTAATGAGAAGCAGACTAGAAAGGACTCGAATAAGCTCAATCAGGAATGAAAAAGGAGAAATTACAACTGATACCATGGAAATACAAAATATCATCTATGAATACTATAAAAACCTCTTTGCACATAAACTTCAAACCATGGAGAAAATGGACAAATTCTTAGAAATGCACAACCTTCCTAGGCTCAATCAGGAAGAAACAGAATTCCTGAACAAACCAATATCAAGAACAAAAATTAAAGCAGCAATAAAAAACCTTCCTAAAAAGAAAAGTCTCTGACCAGATGGTTTCACACCTGAATTTCACCAGACTTACAAAGAACTGGTGTCTATCCTGCAGAAATTATTCCACAACATGGAGAAGGAAGGAATCCTCCCCAAGACATTTTATGAAGCCAACATTGCCCTGACAACAAAACCAGGAAAGGATGCAACAAAAAAAAGAAAACTACAGACTAATATCCCTTATGAATATAGATGTAAAAATTCTCAACAAAATCCTAGCAAACCAAATTCAGGTGCTTATCAAAAAATAATCCATCATGACCAAGTGGGCTTCATTCTAGAGATGCAGGGATGGTTCAGTATACACAAAGGTCTATAAATCTACTTCACACATAAATAGAAGTAAAAATAAAGACCATATGATCCTCTCAATAGATATAGAAAAAGTATTCGACAAAATTCAGCACCCTTTTATGATAAGAATGCTTAACAAAATAGGCATAGATGGGACTTATCTAAAAATGATAAAAGCCATATACAACAAACCCACAGCTAACATCATACTGAACAGGAAAAAACTGAAAGCATTTCCACTTAGAACTGGGACCAGACAAGGTTGCCCTCTATCACCCCTTCTATTCAACATAGCACTAGAAGTCCTAGTCAGAGCATTCAGACAAGAGAATAAAATCAAGGGCATCTAAATGGAGGCAGAAGACATTAAACTATCACTCTTTGCTGATGATATGATCTTATATCTAGAAAACCCCAAAGGTTCCGCTATGAAATGACTTAAATTGATAAATAAATTCAGTAAAGTCTCAGGTTACAAAATTAATGTTTTAGACGTTTTTAAACCTCTTGTGTGGTATAGAAAAGAAGTACATACTCCATGCTCCACCTTAAAACAAAATGTTCTGGCTCCACCTTAAAACAAAATGTTCTGGCTAACCAATGGGAAGAAAAACACTCTCAATTCTCTGAAAACTGTAAATTAACTCTTACTGGTAGTTCATAACCCTTCTCTCTTACTGTAGCTATCAGAAAAATTTATTTATTATTATTATTATTTTCGAGACAGAGTCTCACTTTGTTCCCCAGGCTAGAGTGCCATGGCATCAGCTTAACTCACATCAACCTCAAACTCCTGGGCTCAAGCAATCCTACTGCCTCAGCCTCCCAAGTAACTGGGACTACAGGCATGTGCCACCATGACTGGCTAATTTTTTTCTATATATGTTAGTTGGCCAATTAATTTATTTCTATTTATAGTAAAGATGGGGTCTCGCTCTTGCTCAGGCTGGTTTCGAACTCCTGACCTCAAGCAATCCACCCGCCTCAGCCTCCCAGAGTGCTAGGATTACAGGCATAAGCCACCATGCCCGGCCAAAAATTTATAATTTCCCATTACCAGCTCTCTATTTTGGCAAAAATGATACTTACACCTTCATAACATATTAACAGTGTCTTTCAATTTTTCCCTTCTCAGAAAACTGTACATTTTTATGGTATATGGGAAAAAAGAGTGATTTTTTTTGTAAGAAAATTTTCCAGCTCCTTCCAGTAATTTTTTCCAAGGATTTATATCATATCATTTTGAAATAATTAGAGATGGCTTAGAAAGTGAAATGTAGTGTGAAAGAGGTATTTAAAGCTAAAGCAGACTAGAGCTCAAATAAATGAATCAAAATGTAAGTGGGTTGAGGAGATTTAAAGTATTTGGTGCTGAGTTTAAGTCCAAGCTTTCTGACAGTTAATATAAACAAGAGAAACATAATGAACTGTATACACTTTATTTTGGGCAAAAATAGCAGACACATTTATTTCTAGAGATAGACTTTTTCTTAGAATGAATCTCAAACAGGAATTTAATGCAGGAATTTAATTCCTCCTTTGTTTACAAAGGAGGAATATTGACATATGTATGAGTACCTTGGTGATCATGGTACAGGAAGTGTTTGCTAGACAAGTAAATAAAACTGAGAAAAGATTTGATGACTTAAAGTACCAAGACAGAAACTTTATTAAAATGCAAAGAAGCATATCTGTATGTTTTTCCTCATTGCTAAGATGTAAAGAGCTTGAGTTTTTTATAGATGTTAATTAAACACAAACAATTTCCAGCTAGTCGCTTTATTTTATTCTGAGTTCTCCAACTGGTTCTTAAGTTCAATCATTTAATTGTGAGGCTGATAAGAATACTTCATTATAAATAAATAGAGATACAGAACATGTAAGCAGCTTACGCATGGACCACTTAATTAGTAGTTAGATAAAAGCAAAGACAGATTTTGTACTCTCAGATCTAGAACTTGGTCTCTTAGCAACACTGCCTTTCTGGGTGCTGGTTTCAAATATCCAAGCCCTTTACTGGGAATGGTATAACTTTCAGAAGCACAGTCCTCTCTGCCAAATTAAGATTCATCTAGTGGAAGTTTTATAAGATCTCTTTGCCTGACATAAAAGGGATACAAAAGTTGGTTTAGACATTCATTGACACAGAAGCAAGGATAATCAACAACTTTTTTCCTTCCCTACCCCTACTTTGTAAAATGCGTGGAATTGTATAACCCAAAGAAACATTTTTCAGGAATGAAGATTAACGTGAGAAAGAAAGGGAAATTGAGAGAAGAAAACTACCTAATTAGGTGAGGCACAAACACAACTGCTCTGGAGGATTTGGACCTGATGTAACATTATAATAATACTTGATAATTATATAACATTATAATACATATTAATTTATTTTACCATTTGATGACAGGTAAATATTGAAACACTGATAAGCATGTAAATATTCAGGAAATAACTATCAAATTATTCTTGTAACAAAAGTTCATTGATAATAGAGACTATATCTTACCCATGTGAATCCTGGTCTGATCTAAGATTAAAATTATTGATCACTTCCTCTGCATTTGCTGCTTTATTCATTATCTCAGTTTGATATAAATAAATAGATATTCCTACCCCAAATTAGATGTAAGTTATGTAAAAATTAATCTTATAGGCTCACGTCTGAAACTTTTTTATTTAACATACATATGTCAACTATATGATATCTAGTTGACATAAAAATATTATATAGTTGACTTATTGTTATGCAAGTTGTTTATAGTTTGTTCCACCAACTTATCCCTATCCCCAAGTAGAATGTAGGCTCCATAAGGAAGATATTTTATTCTGCTGTTGTTTTTCACTGATCTATCCCAAGTCCCTCGAAGAATGTCTGGGAAGAAGAAAAACTCAAGGCATATTCATTGAACCAATTAATGAATCACTTATGTTAAGAACAAAGTGACAAAAGCTTTGTGTGAGAGCAAATCACTCCTGCTGTCACACAAGGAGACAGACATGCTGACATCCCACTAGAGTTAAAATGCATGCCTTGCATGATACTGTGTGATGCCTTGACATTGGCCACTTGACATGGACAACTGTCTTTCCCAGTGTCTTTTAACTATAACACCTCATATAGGCTTATCTAAGAACCAAAGTGTTTTTATATTTTAAAAATCCCACCTATAACTCCTTTGGTGTTAGTCATCTCCTTTTTAAAATCATTATACAAACCAAATAAAACAGATGGGATAATTAGGCTTCATGATTCACCCATTTTTTCCCTTACACTGTTAATCTTTCTTTTTCCTCTCCAGCTTCTTACTATATCATAATTTATCTCTGCTTTTATACTTTCCTCTATTTTCTTCCTTTCTTCTCCTTTTCTCCAATAACCTCAAATCCTATCTAGTTGTAAAAAATAAATAAAAGAAGAAAATAACTTAAACATTTGAAATTGTGTATAATGTTTTATATAAAATTCTTATTTTATATGTACAATTTCATCTTTAAATGTAAATCATAGATTATTTATTTTTATGATGAAAGTCTTCTTTCCAAAAAGGTGTATATTTTTATATATGAGTGTGGGTCTTATTTTCAAAATCACACAACCCTTTATAAAAATTGGGAAAATATAGATGAGTACTAAAAACTTAATAATCAAAAAATTTCCCATTCAGAAATAACTACAGCTAAAATGCGTGTGTGGCAGGTGGGGGAGGGTGTTGGCAAAAGAAACTTAGCTTTGGACATGTTACGTTTAAGATGTCCATTAGACATTTATTAGAGATGTCAGATATGTAGCATGATAAATTCGGAGTTCAGAGAAGAAAATCAATTTGGAGATATATATTTGAGAATTATCAGCATATTAATGGCATTTAAAAGCTATGAGGCTGGATGTGATGATCAAAAGAGGGAGGGTACATGGAAAAATATCAGATACAAAGACTAAACCCTGGGATACTTCAGTGTTGAAAGACCAGAAAGATAAGGAGCATGAATAAAGAATAGAGAGAGAGGAAAACAAGAAATGGTGTTCTGGAAGTCAAGTGAAGGAAGCCACTTCAAGGAGAAATAATCAATTTTGTTGAATGCTGCTATGTTATATGTGCCTCCAACTGGTTTGGAGATACTTTAATCCTTATCAAAATCTATCTGAATTGATAAAATAATATAAATTATTACTACTATTACCATTCATTAAAATTATTTTGAGCACTACTTAGTGTTAGGGATGTGGCGGATATTGAGGATACAAGTATTTGTGCTGTCCTCAAGGAACTTGGAGTCTGATAATGAGCTTGGAGCTTCCATCTTTTGTGTGGAATGAATGAGAGATAAGAACAATGAGCATCACTGGCAGTAAGGATCTCACTGTGAGAGCATCCTCACCTTCCCCAAAGAATATTCAATAATTTATATAGCCCAAGCAGGAGAGGAGGTTTTCTTTTAGGCTCAATATCGTGATAAGTTTCCACTGTTGAGACATTTAGTGGTTGTTAATGTTTTTATATGCTGTCAGTCAGATAGTTCAACATTCTCAACAGAGGCAACTATTTTAGGTGAAATGTGAATGTATATCGTTAACATTATTGTGAGACTAAGACTGTAAAAATTAATAGAGCAGCCTTTTTTAAATCCATTTCAAGTGAATTTTTCATTTTTATTTTAAGGTCAATTTTATTCATGGCTTTTGGATAGATTTAGAAAATCTTAAAGCTTCCTTGAAGTTTTTATTCTTTCTACTTTTTGTACTTTGCATATTGTGCTATTCCCACAGAAGTAATTTTTTCTATAGAGATTTCACTTGAACAAACATAATTAACACCACATTACCTTCAACTTACTGCTAAAATATATATAAAATAATTACTAAAACCTTTGAAGTGATGGAAATATTGGGTGGAATGTTTTTTTATTATGGAGAAGAGCAGATAAAAATATCCATTCCTATCTCTATAGGTGTTTATGAAGGAAGAAGGAGAGGAATGATCCTAATTTGAAATGAGAGGAGAAAGAGAAAAGAAGAGAAAGGTAAAAACCTATTTGGAGAATGTTTGATAACTGGGGATTCAGTCTCTGCTATAGCTCTTGCCTCCCTTCTGTATGCTTCTTACTTCCTCACAGTTCCTCTTTCGTTGTTGTTGTTGTTTGGTTGGTTTTCTTTTTGGAGACAGGGTCTTACTCTGTCCCCTAGGACAGAATGCAGTGATGTCATCATAGCTCACTGCAATTTCAAACTCCTGGGCTAAAGCCATCCTCCTGCCTCAGCCTCTGAAGTAGCTGGGACAAGAAGGTCAGACCACCAAGCCCGGCTGAAGTTTCTATTTGTGTGTGTGTGTGTGTGTGTGTGTGTGTGTGTGTGTGTGTGTGTGTGTGTGTGTGGTGACAGGGTCCTGCTCTTGCTCAGGCTGGTCTTGAACTCCTGACCTCAAGCAATCCTCCTGCCTCCCATGGTGCTAGGATTATAGAAAGAGCCACCATGCCCAGCCCCATTACTCTTAAGTAGCTCATTTAGAATCCTCTAGATGGGAAACTTTGTCATACACCCATTTTCTGTTTCCTTGTAGGACAGAAATGAGAAAAATGAGGAGGAAAGTTCTTCTTTCTTTACAGCCAATTATGTTCACCATTTAACTTCTCTCTTTTTTCAGTCACACATTTTTCAGAAAGCTGCTCCAGTTTTAATATTAGCAAACTGGAAAATATTAATACATGAACAACCATGTCACATGGAAAATGATGCATCATTCTTAAAGTTTCAAAGTTACTCATTAGCTTTTATAATGTTTAATAAATATGGTGGAAGTATTTACACCCAAGTCAGATTAGTGCTTTGCAATCTCAAATGCACTACGATGGACATCTCAAAAATGATTTAAGTGTACAACATACATATAAAGTAGCATTCATATCATAAGTAGATTTGCACAAATTGCTCATACTCATACAAACAGCATTCAGCACATCAAATATAACCTTACCAGTGTCCCAAATATAACATTAGCCAAAGGTCCCCTTCATGCTCCTTTCTATCCACTATCTTGCCCCCATAGGTAAACACTTTCCTGCTTTCCTGATTTTAAGACCATAGATTAGTTTTCCTGTTTTTGTAATTTATATGTTTAATCATATAAACATATAACAGTATTAACTTATTTCGTATCTGGCTTATTTTACTCAACACAGTGGTTTTGAGAGTAATCCATATGTTTGTGCTTAGCTGTAGACTGTTCATTCTCAATGATCTATAGCAATGAATGCTGCTGTATAGCTACACAGAATCTCATTGTGTGAATATACCACTATTTATTTGCTCAGTTAATTTGATCGGTTAATACCAATTTGATGATGAGTACATGTCGTGCTTGTTTTCCATTTTTGTGATACTTCACTTAGTAGAATGGGCTCCAGCTCTATCCAGATAATACAAGATGTGTTAGATCACCATTGTTTTTTGTGGCTGAGTAGAACTCCATGATATACGTATACCACATTTTATTAATCCACTCATGTATTGATGGGTACTTGGGTCGTTTCCATATCTTTGCAATTGTGAATTGCACTGCTATAAACATTGGAGTACAGATGTCTTTTTATAGAATGTCTTTTTCCTTTTGGTAGATGCCCAGTAATGGGATTGCTGGATCAAATGGGAGTTCTGCTTATAGCTCTTTGATGTATCTCCATATTACTTCCATAGAGGTTGTACTAGTTTGCAGTTCCACCAGCAGTATATGAGTGTTCCTATCTCTCCATGTCCCTGCAAACATTTATTGTTTTGGGGATTTTTGATAAAAGCCATTCTCACTGGAGTTAAGTGATATCTCACTGTGGTTTTGATTTCTATTTCCCTGATAATTAGAGATGTTGAGCATTTTTCATGTTTATTAGCCATTAGTCTATCTTCTTTTGAAAAGATTCTGTTCACGTCCTTCGCCCACTTTTTAATGGGGTTGTTTGAATTTTTTCAAACAACTTGCTGATTTTCCTGAGTTCTATATAGATTCTAGTTATCAGCCCTTTATTGGATATGTAGCATGTGAATATTTTCTCCTATTCTATAGGTTGTCTGTTTGCTCTCATGATAGTTTCCTTGGCTGTGCAGAAGCCTTTTAATTTGATTAGGTCCCATTTATTTACTTTTGTTGTTGCTATGAGTGCCTTTGGGGTATTCTTCATAAATTTACTGCATTTACTAACTATTCACACAGGGTGTGGCCAAATCTCACCCACAAGCACCACCTACTAGCTCAGAGATGAAACACAATTTTTCTAATGCTAGATACTCTTCATTTTTCAACAGCCTACTAAGATATCATGTCTGGGTTTTTATTGAACTTCTGCTGAAATTCTTGCCTTATATTTCCATGTTATATCTTAGTAATTCTCAGCCCCATTAGACCCAATGTCCTTTTAATAACAAATAAGTGGTCTCATCATTCTCTTTACTATCCTGAAATGAAAATCATATAAATTATAACTATTTATACACATAACCCCAGAGCTGTAGGGACACCACAGCAATACAACCTTATCTGCTAGTGTTCCACGAGGAAACCAGTGTATACACTTCTTTTTGGTTGGTTTTACTTGTGTCTCCCAGGAAAAATCCCAGAGGCAGGTCCACACTACTCTCAAAATCGCCTCACCTCTCTGGAAACTGAAAAACTGATAAGCAAACTACCTCTTGCCTAACTTCCTTACTCCTTAAAAAAAACCTTTTTTTAAACAGTTTTTCTCTAGAAGACCTTTATGAAGTGAATTCATGGTAAATGGCCAATATTATTCCTAGTCATACATATACTCACTGTGGAGAACATAGCTTGGGCTGTGTTATTTCAGGTAATAAAAAGATAGTGATGGCTGGTGAATAATAGCAGCCTCCTTTTTCATTTGTACAGAAAATTAGAGTCATATTTTTTCTTTTGCTTTATCTATTATCAATGATGAAATTTACCTCTTATTTTTTTGAGTATTTACTCTGTGAGGTTTTCTGTTTTTGTCTGGGACAGGAGCCAGTTCCACCTAGTGTTTATTACATTGATTACAGAAACAATTTTCCATTTGACAAAATTGAAGATATGACTTCTTTAGTTTTATATTTTATTTTATATATCTGCATATATAATATTTGTTTGCATATATATATATATATATATATATATTTACTTTGTACTCAAAATGGTTTTGAGCAACCAGAGCACTGCCTTACCAGGGATGCTTAAAGCTATCCCACTGTCCTTAGCTAAACACAATGTGTTTACAGAAACCTCAACAAAAACACAGAAAATCAATTTTAAAGAGATCATATTTTTCACCATAATCACATGATGGTTGCTTTTTTGAAAATGTATACAAGATGCCTAAGTTAGAGAACAAACCAATGCTCCACAGCCGAACATTTCCTGGCACCACATATTGCAGTACTAACACATCTTGGGCACGTCAATGCCACCTTCCCACAGACCTCTTGTTGATGCCAAGGTATTTCATTTCTCTTGCTCCAAGTGGTAGATTTTTGACCTCTGCAGGGTCTCCAGGGTTCTAGGAATTTGTTGTAGGAAAATAATGCATTCTCAGTCAAAAGTGAAAGTATGATATATTAGAGAAAAAACAGCCTAGGCTTTCTGAATTTCCATAAAATATTAAACAACTAACTACCATAAATCTAATTTGCAATATATTACTGTACAACTTTCCCTCTTTAGATTAGTCTTTTTGGTTATAGTTGCCCTTTCTTTACTGGAGGGCAAAGTTCTGACATGATTTAGACCATGTCCTTTCTTAACCTAGAAAGCCCTCTGAACTTTGAGGGAACTTAAGAGATTGCCTGCCATTTTCTATATTTATTTCAAATTTTTAGCGTCTCTTAAGAGTAAATCTACTAGCTGGCTTTGGTTGAAACATTTAAGGAGTACACATACTGACAGTATCTTCACATAGTTGCCAGTCAAATAAAATAACATGTATTGATCTTGTATGAGATCATTTCTGAATGGTATTATGAGACCTTGGAAAAGTTAGTTCATTTCCCATGGCTTATTGTTTCCTAACAGAAGAATAAAACACATTTATTAATATTTGGTCTGACCCTTTGATGACAAATTTCTTACACATAAAATAAAGGCCCATTAGCAAATATTTGCTGGAATCAAGTTTGTTGGAATTTATTTTGATTTTCATGTAATAGGATGGATATCTTTATCTCCTTTAAAAAAATGAAAGTCATAACCAATTAGTGAGAAAGAATAGCTCTTACGTGCATCTCCACACCATCTCGATGATTGAAATACAGAAATGTGGAATCTGTTTGTGTCAGAGTTCCCATGTACGATCATCTTTCCAGATGACAGGAGGTTTCATTTCACTAATAAGCTGTCTCCCAAAGCAGATGTCATTAGTATGGCTCTCTAAACTATAAGTAAAGGGAAAAATAACAAACAACAACAAAAATTCTTTATGAGTTCAGCAGAGCACTTTCATTTTCTATTTTATTTTCTTCTATGGTATGAACTCCCTCTTCAAGTTTGAATATCCTGTTGTAATTATTGGAATTTTAGAAATTGGCTGGGTCCTTTCATGCCAGCATTCTGCATGCAGTATATCTAATGCCACCAGGGCTCTAAGTTGCAGAGAAAACAAGGCTGAATAAACCTTGCCCTTTATTAGTTAGTGTGGGTGAGGGAAACTACAATCATTCTGGGTTGGTGTTCTGCCACATTTCAGAGTTTGACCCAGGAAATATTTATATGCTGTGGCAGTAGTGGAGTTATGTAGAAGTGTGGAGCCTTTGCTTGGCTTCACATGGCTTATAGGGGCATAGCACGTACAGTGGCAATGGAAGAAAGCAATGATAGTGTCTGATTTTTTCACTCTGTGAGAGATTTCATGGAAATATCCATATTTTTTAAATCCCATCTGTTAGGCCTGAGAGTATTATGACCTAATGCCAGTCCAGCTTTTGATATAATACCAACTTTGCATTTGAACTAAAATATCAAAATCATGTTTGCTGAAAATACCCAAGAATATGCCTGTATCTGAAGAGAATATATCCTACTTTAGTGATTTGTTGAACTTTATGCACACATCTTATAAGTCCATGAGACAAAGTTTAGTTTAGGATAAAGTAGAAAAGTTTCTTCTTGGGGTTTCAATATTAATTAGTATTGAAACAGATGGTCTCAAGAAAAAAAAAGACACACAAGTTGGCTTCTGAAACAAGTTGAATTGCCATCTTATGTATTGTACAATCCAAAAGGTTGTCTCTAAAATTCTCATGACTTCCCATGAAGTAGTGGTGGTCAAAGATAGCTGTTCTGCTACTCAGTGGTTCTGAATTTTCTTATCCATAAGGTATATAAGAAAGAGAGGGAGAGAAAGGAAGAGAGAGATTATGGCGATGGTGTGTGTGGCAAAGGAGTGATTGATGACTAATGCTGAAGCCTTGAATAATTCTTTGTCACCATAATTTAAACATGGAGTAAGTAAACAGGAGGTGTTGATCCAATTTTTCAAGGGTATTATCAAATTCTAAAGTGCAGGTGTTTGCTGCTAGCTGGAATCCTCAGTAAAGTGAATACTGTGGCACTTCACATTTTTTCCTTGACTGTTCTCCACTCCTTCCACATCCCTCTAATGTCCTCATCAAAGAAATAACTTTCTACCCTGAATCCTCTCATATCTTACAAACATCATCCCTGTTGTGTGGCAACGTTACATTTCATGAGCAAGATTTCCATCTCTACAAACAAAAAAACTAACTGCAATGTGAAACTGAAAACAAAGCTATTTGAGTCTGTGAGTTTAACTGGAACTGGGAAAAACAGTCATCAGAGTCTGGACAGATTCAGAAAAAAAGCATGTGTTAGAGCTTTTCCTCTCCCTTTTTGAGGACTGAAAGAGACATCTCTCTCCACGGGATGTTGGGAATAGGGTAAGCTATTTTCCACCACCAGCTCACGACCTGTCCTTATCCAACCAAACTCACATAGCACTTCTTTACTGAGGAGGATAAGGAGGGTGTTTCCACTGCAATTATTGAACCCATACACAGGAGCTGCAAAATTTATTTGGTTCATGAGTTTTTCACTGAGGACCACTGAGGCAACAGAATGGAAAGCTAACATGAGGGATTAAGACTCTCAGTCTGGGATATAAGACAGATCATACAATACAGATTCAAAAAAGTACGACCCACTATGTTTTATACAGAAAAGGAAATTGAGTGGATGGGAAAAACATAGATCAGTACTTCCCTGTGTGTAAGAAGGAGAGAGAATGCAGTGATGTGATTCACAAGGGAAAAGGTCTGTAATCAGTATTTTGGCTAAACATCACATTCTTATAGAGCCAAAATACACTTAAAGAGTTTGAAAAGGCTTCTCAGTAAAGGCATTTTTAAATTATCACACGTGAAATTTCTTTTTCCCAAAAATCATCTTGAAACCACTCTGTAGAACTAGGGTTTTGTGAAAGATTTTGAGAAATGTTGTTATAGATAATTAAAAGCATAATGTAAGGCCATACTTGAACTAGGTGAAAATCTCTAAAAGAACTTAAATTCTTCAGTAACATTACTGTTCATATTTCCCTTGTTCTAGATGTTCAGTATCACTCAGACATACCTCTAAAAAATTTGGAGTTCAAGGATCTAAATGCTATAACACTTCTTTAAAAAACTCCATTGACATGATTCCCATGAACAGCTTTATTTTGTGGTTAAGATATTTCCAAGATGAGAGACTGGTTGGGAATTATGTTTTTATTTATTTTCTTAAAGTTTCCTAAACAACTAAAATTATATGCTCTATTTATGGACTGATTTGGTTATTGAAGATTTTTTTTTAATTTTGCCAAGGGTTTTCTAGAGAAATCAGTAACCTCTATTTTGAGTATTCAGGAAACTGACGCGAGTGAGTTTATAGTCATAACTGAAAATATAATCAAGTATGAAAAGGCTGAGGGAGGAGATGTAGCTAGAAAAAAGAGTGTTAAGTCAAAAGAACCAAACAGGGTGTTAGGTTGACCCCCTGGAGATGTCTGCAATGTCTGCGTGTGAGTACAGAGTTTCTCACTCAATGGGCAAAGAGTCTTAGCGCAATACATGTTACATGTTTATGTATATATGATATTTATGTCCATGCATAATATATCAACATGATGGCAAAAAAAGAAACTCCATAATTATTTCCAAGTATTCAAAGCAACTCTAACTCTGTCTTCCAATGGAACTCTTTATATCAATGGGAAATTAAATATCTATTCTGCTTCCTTCTCCTTAAATAAATAAATTTTCTTAATCAAAATCTCTGTCTATTTTTCTGTATGGTTGAAGGGAAGGCCCCAGAGAAGTTATCAGTGCACAGTAATGAATTTTTAAGTCATTAAAGTGGGCCCAGGACTGTGGTATTGATGGAAGAACCCAATTTTGTTGATTATAACAAGATGGACATGTCTAAAGGCAGATTCATTTTGTGGAATAATAGCACTTATTTTCATAGTCAAGACCCTGGTACAGCTTTAATCAGAGATGAAAATGTGGATTCTTGAGTTCATATTGGTTTTATCTAAGGAACAAGCCTACAAACATGGAAGTAAAGAAATTGAGCTTTGCAGAAATGAAAGGAAAAAACAAACTGTGAAAGATGTAGTTTAGTAAAAAGACACTCATTATGGGTAAGCCCTTGAAGGGCAAGGGTATGGAATTTTCATTTTGCTTGATATTGTTTAACTCAAACAACTTCACGCTTTGCATATTTTCTACAGTATTCCCTATCTAATGTTTTTTATTGTTCATTATATATGCTATTTCTTCTTGTAAGAAATACAAAAAAAAAAAACTCCATGTTCTTGCTATCTCTTTGAAAAACTTGAACTTTAGATGCATTAGAGTCCCTGACTCATCACAAATAACTTTTGAAAGTATTTCAGCTTTAAACTTGATTGAGGATATCAAACTTATTTCATTTTGTCAAGATATTACATTTCTTAATGTTATATTTCTCTTTAAAATAACATTAATATTTGAGTAAAACATTAAAATGATAAAGACAAATAGCCATATATTAAAAGGGTAGCATCTGCATGCATTATTTAGAGATATAGGAGCAGAATTTGACTTTGAAGCAGAGCCTGTGTACATGTTGTTCACTCAAAACAAAGTATCTCTCAATGTGTTTATTTTTCTCTATGATATATTATAGTTACTTCTCTTAGAATACTGATTATGGTGTAGAATTTCGCACAGAATATATTTTGATGATTAATTCTTATTACCACATACTGTATGCTCACCATACTGAATTGATTATCATAATCATGGATTTTATAAAATTACCCTGATGGAATAGAAAAGAGCACAGGCTTTGAAATTATAAATACGAGGGCTTACATCTCAGTTCTGCCACTTGATAACTGTATGCATTTTTTTGTTGTTGTGCAGTTTATTTAATTTCTCTGTGCCTCAAATTTTCTTTTCTCTATATAAGATAATAATGTAATCTGCCCTGTAGGCCTGCTGTGAATAGTAATTAGTTCATTCACTTCTAGCACTTACTGTAGTACCTGGTACTTTATAAGCGCAGTATAAATGTAGCTATAAAATAATAAGATCATAATTATTATTATTTTCTAATTATTTCCTTAGAGTGAATTCCTAAAAAAAGAACTAAGCCTAAAAGTATAAACATCATATAAGGCTCCCGTACAAACTGCCATGTGTTTTGCAGAAAGGGTGGATTGGCTTACAGTCTCTTCACAATTTTAGAAGAATGCCTGGGGCCTGGAACACTCCTAAGTGTGAAATGAAGCGATGCCAGTAAGAACTGCAATAAGATGAGGGAGAGCTCGCAGGAGGCTGCCCCACATTCTAACCCTGACCTCAGGCAAGGTGCCTAACCTCTCTGTGCCATACCAGAGAAGTTATTTCTCACTCTACCTGTACCACTCTAGGAACCAGGCTAATGAAATCACCACCTTTTAGCTGCCTCATCAGTGAAAGTGGCAAAGAAAGAGGAAACAAAGCAAGTTTTTATATTTGTACTGCCTCAGTGTGGAAATGATATGAATAAGTTCTGTTCATGTTTTATTATCCAGAACTAGTCACGTGGCTCCTGCAAGAGGCCTTGGAAGTTAGAAAAGCAGATAGAGTGATTAGTGAGCCCTGCACCTCTGCTGCAGGCGCTTTCTCATGTATAGAAATATTCTTCCAAAAAAGTGCTTTACAATTGCTGCATAGTGTTTCATTGTATATGTGGAATGGCTAAGTTAAAATTTAAATTACCCATTAAGCAAAATATTCTGGAGGGACTCCCATGCCCCTTGAGAAGTTTTAACTAATTGGTTATTCACTATTAAATCTTTCATGATAATGCTTTTGTTTGTGTGTGGGAGGGACAATATTCAAACAGGTGCTATACAAGAAAAGGTATGCCTTGTGTTCACATATAACAGGAATAGGCACTTAGATTGGTAGTGACTCTTTTCCTTCTACAGAATCCAACTTGAAACATGTTTCCTCTAATACCCTGCCCTCTTGAATGTGTCAGTCTATTCATCTTCTTCCCTGCTCTAAATTGATAACTAAGAATCTGAAAAACCTATGCAAACATCAGCTCTTGAAGACTGTTAATGTATTTGACCCTGATGGCATGTGCTGCCTGTAGGTAACCAATCGTAGCAACCAATAGTTCGATTGAGCTTTGAGAGATCTTTGCATGCTCTCTTAGTTAATATTTGTTCATTTATAGTTGCAGATACTTTACAATTATAAAAATAAATTGTGTTTGGAAAGTCAAGTATATATAGAAGCCTAAAAGTTGTAATTTTAAAAGATTGGAGGGTTTTGCCTCACCCCAAATGCATGCTGACATGCATGTTAACCACGTTGGGGGTTAGAGCTTCTATATATGAATTTAGGGGAACACAATTCAATCTACAATACCAAAAAATAAAATAAAATCTCTATCTTAAAAAAGGGAAGAACTTAACAGTACCGTCGGCAATCAGGATATAATTGGCATTTATAGACATTCATTTAAGAACTGAAGATTATGCATTCTTTTAAAATGCCCAGAGAATGTATACTAATATAGACCATATTGTGATACATAAAACAAACCTCAACAAATTTAAAAGAATTTAAATTATAAAGAATTTTATAATATTCTGAAATAAAAAGACACACTACCAAGAAAGGCAAAAAAAAAAAAAAAAAAGAGTTCATTCTGTGAGCACAATGGAATCAAACTCTACTAATCAATATCAGGAGTTAACTGGAAAATCTTCAAATGCTTGAAAATTGACAACACACTTTAAGATAATCCATGGGTCAACAAGGATGTCTCAAGGGAAATTTTAAAACAAGATATAGAACTGAATACAAATGAATATGGAGAATATTAAAATTTATGTGACACAGCTAAAGCAGTGTTGAGAGGGAAAGTCTCAAGTCAATAAGCTCTCAGTTCCAGAACCTAGAAAATGAAGAACAAAATAAACCTAAAGCAAGCAGAGTAAAGTAAAAACAAAAATCAATAACAATATAAACAGAAAAATAAAACCAGAAAATTAGTGAAACAAAGATCCAACTCTGAAAAGATTGATGTCATTGACAAATCTCTATAAGACTGTCAAAGAAAAAAGAGGCCAAACACAAATTACTAGTATCAGGAATAAACAAGGAATGTCACTACAGATTTGCAGACATCAAAAGGATAATAACGGAATAGTAGAAAGATATTTATACACATAATTGACAACTTAGACAAAAATGGATCAATTCTTTGAAAAACACAAACTACTCAAACTAAGTCAACATAAAATAATTTAAATGGGCCTATAACTATTGAGGAAGTTTAATTCATAATTTTAAGAAACACTTCCACCTCCCCCAAAAAACTTGAGGCCCAGATAGTTTCACTAGACCATTCTATCAAACATTTAAAAGATTAACAACAATTCTACAAAATCTCTTCCAGGAAATAGAACAGAATAAAAGTTAATTCATTTTATGAGGCTATTAATAGTATTATCTGGATATCAAAACCAGACAAAGACAGTACAACAAAGAAAACTATAAGCTATATCTCTCATAAATATAAATGTAAAAGTTCTTACAATGTATTAGAAAATAGAATTTGGAACATATATATATAATTATACATGATGATATGGTGGAGTTTACTGAGAACATGCAAGTGTAGTTCAATAAGCAGAAATCAATCAATGTAACACACCATATTGACGGAGTAAAGAAGAAACATTATGATAATATCAGTTATACAAAAAACACACATTTAACAAAATTCAACAACTATTAATGACAGAAACTGAGAAATAAAAATAATGGGGAACATTCTCAACTTGATAAAGAGCATCTCCAAAAGGCTATGGCTAGCAATACTAGCAGTAGCTAGCAAAAGGCTGACTGCAATGCTTTCCTCCTAAGATTGGGAGCATGTCAAGGCTGCACACTCTGACCAGTCATATTCAGCATGGTGCTCAATATTCTTGCCAGGGAAATAAGACCCAAGAAAAAAGAAATAAGTGGCAGATATATTAGAAAGGAGAAAATTAAACTGTTCCTATTTATAGGAATTCATACATGTGAGATAAATAAATGAGAATTTGTAATTGGATTGAACTTTCAATTTTGGACTCATGTCTCTTCATTTGTGGAAAACTCTAATCATCTGTTTCTTCAGATTTTGCTTCTCTAATATCTGTTCTATTAGCTACATATTTCAAATTGATAAAATCAATTCTGCTGGTCATGATTTCCTCCACATTCCTTCTCTTTCCTCCCTATGCACAAAGCCAAACCTTTTTAGCTCCTAGAATAAAAATCGTGATGATAGCTGCAGCTGTCATCAATGTCATTCTGTGTTTCTCTCAGAAGTTCAGAAGGAAATTTAGTACATCGTGTTTTATTGCTGTCTGACTTTTGAGGAGGTTTATTCCTTCTATCAGAGGAGTGTAGGTGTAGAACTACAGACAGTTGGACCCTCTTATCTTAGGGGGGAAAAAACTGTGGTATTCTGTCTTCCCCCTTATGTGCATAAGGAAGGTACCTCCCTAAATAAGTCGGAACCTGGAAAGAAAACCAAAGACAGAATAAATATTCAGGGGAAGAAAAACAAAGTAAAGAGAAAACATTTTCAGACCATAAAGCAAACATTTTTTTTAAAAAAAGATTCTCTATAAAAGTTGATCCATGGAAAAAGAATTATTTACTTTATCAATATAGTTATAGCTTTCAATACTATTTTACTACAATTTTATTTTTAACCCCCTTAAAAAGCCACTTATTGTATACATGGAGAGTTATATTGCAAATCATTGCTGAATAACAGAACTCACATGTTCTGAATTATTGTACAGTTAATTCTGCCATTGGGACAATAATCACCTCTTGAAATTAAGCAAACTATTTCCTCAGTCATTTTCCACATACATCTTGTAATCATGAGAAAAATATGAATCATTAAAAAGGAAATTATTTGCCTGATTTTTATCTTATTTATGTAAATCTAGAACCACTTGTTTTGCATTAGTAGAAGACTTTTAACTCTAATTAAAAACAACAAAAATTGATTTTATTACCATAGCCACTAAAAGGCAAACATAACTCCCATTAAGACACAGGAACAGTTTGAGCAATTCCATTTTTAGATGCTCTTCATCTCTAATTCTCAACAGCTCTGTATGTTAGCTTTATAACATAATTGGCTTTCAGTGCTTCTGGCTGGGCAGACCCTGTTGAATGAAATCTGAAAACGCTCAATTTTACAGATCATTTGGAAATGGCTCCCTTTCTCTGCAATCACTGTGTTGCCTCTAGAATGGCTTTTTTGAGAATCCTGCAGAGCTCCATGGCTCCTGCCTATGTATTCTTGGCTATGCTTTCTTGCCAGAGAAATGGCTTGAGTGAACGAGGAGCCATCTTTGAATTAATATATCTGAAAATAGGATGTGTCAACAAGCACTGGGTGGTCAATATGTAACAATTTCAGTGGTAAAAGTGGGCTCTACATGTACTCGCCATCAGATTGGTACTGACTAACTTTTGGTTTTGATTTATGAATCATTTAGAAAAATAATTTCCAAATATTTGTGTCTTCACGAGGTACCTTTTTGACACTGACTTTTATCTAAGTCAGTGAAGGTAGTGAATATTCTACGTGTGGTTTCAGTTCTTTTTAATTCCTGGAGACTTGTTTTGCGGCCCAGCATATGGTTTTTCTTGATGAATGTACCACATGCACTTGAAAAGCATGTCGGATATCGTGTTCGTCAAATACCAATTAAATCAAGGTGGTTAATAGTGTTGTTCATTATCTTAAAATACATTTACTGATTTTTTATCTAATTGCTAAGAAACAGTTTTTAAATGTTCATATTATAATTAAAAATTTGTCCGTTGGCCAGTTCAATTTCTGTATTTAAGCCTTTGTTTTAGGCATATACACATTTAAAAAATGTCCTCCTGATGAAATGTCCCTTTTATCATGATGTCCCTCACTATCTCCAGTAATACATTCTGTTTTGAAGACTATTTTATCTGATATTCATATACCCCTCCAGCTTTCTTATACTTATGAAGCTAAACAGTGTTTAGAGGTTTCTTATAAAAACAAGTCTTAATGCATAAGTTAGAAAAGAAAAAAATGTTGAAAAATCAATGATCCAAGTTTCTATCTCAAAATATAGAAAAAGAACAGCAAATTAAACCCAAAGACTATAGAATGGAAAAAATATTTTTAAAACAAGCAGAGACCAACAAACATAAAGCACATATGCATTAGAAAAAGTCCAGATACACAATGCAGAATATAAACTGAGTCAAAATTTGTCTCTTAGAAAAACGATAAAGTTAATAAGTGCTAGCAAGACTGAACAAAAATATTAGAGGAGATGCAAATTACTAATACCAGAAATAAAACTAAGGATAGGAATTGTCATCATTACAGACCCAACAGACATGAAAAAGTCTATAAGAAGATATTAAGAAAAACTTATATACATTAATAAATTGTATTATTTAGTTTAAAAATTACCTTGAAAAATAACATACCAAAACTGACAAAAAGACACCAAAAATTTGAATATTTTTAACCTATTAAAGAAATTAAATCTATAATTATAAAGCATTTTAACAAGGAAACTTCTGGCCTAGATAGCTTTATACTCACAGTTGAATTCTTTCAAATAATTAAAGAAAAATATTTACAAAAATTACAAAAATTTTTATAAAAATTCTTCTAGAGAATAGAGAACAGGGGACTACTTCCCAACTTGTTTCATGAGATAAGCATAGTCCTGATATTTCAAAACTTGAAAGTCTTCAGGTGGACTTGGGAGGTAAAGAGTGAGGAGTTATATAGATATACATAATTAAGAAGAGGGCTTTAAATAGCCTATATTTTACCATGATTGAGGATCAGTTGCTAGGGAACACCAATATATGTCTAGACTTTGGAACTCACTTTTGGCCTAGTGTTTTCCCTCATGATTAGGGAAGATTCCAGGATAAAAGGAAATGATATAAGAGTTTAATGGCATAGAGCTAGTGTAGGATAGTACTCAAGAGGTCAAGCATTACCCTATGAATTGATGAGATTTATCTATTTTGAATGTCCAGTTTATAATTATAGCTTTTCATAAATATTCTATATTTATAGAATATAAATATTTCTATTCTATAGAAATATTTCCTCATAAATATTCTATAAATAATGTGTCCTATTTTAGGATCTAACTAATCCTATTAATATTATAGCCTTATTTTGCTAAATATAATGATTACTTAATAGAATCTATCATTTTTTTATTTCAGCATATTATGTGGGTTTAAATGTTAAGGTTACGTACATTGCCCTTGCCTCCCCTCCCCCCTTGAGTCAGAGCTTCAAGTGTGTCCATCCTCCATAGAATCTATTATTTTAAATTCATTAGCAAAGCCTCAATAATTTTGATAATCCATCACAATCTACTTATTTTTATCATCCATTTTCACCTGATTTCATATTTCAAAGCAACCCTCATAGTATGCTTAACTTTCTAGTTATTATATAACATATAAAATCAAATACTTTCCCAGGAAAATGATTTAGTGGTTAAATAATTGTCATTTAAATAGAGAGTTGGTAGGGTCTAAGAGAATCTTGGTGAAAGCTGTGCTTATAAACAGAAATTTACTTGTATGAGAACAATGCTCACAGTAAACAATTTTGTTCATGGCATTGGGGAAGAAGAAATTAAAGCATTGGCCTATGATCTATTTCTCTTTTCACTGCTTGGGGATCCCCTGGGGAGGAAAAAAAGAAGGCAGTGACCCAGTCCACTTTCTTTGTAAACACGCCGACAGTTGGCACCATAGTCTAACTATATTAGTATGATTCACATAAGTAAGACAATTAGAAGAGCCTGATAAAATATGACCTATGTCTCAGCTTTAGGGCCATGTCATGATGAACAAAATGAAGATCTATCAATTTATGGGCATGACATCTTCTAAAATGTCATAAAAGCTAGCTGACTATATTAGGTATAAAATACACATTTTTAAAAAACCAAATGACCTCCACCATATAAGATAATAAGCCTCGCACCTTGCCTGAGACATCACTTACTCTGGGCCAGTGAGCCTATGTCTGATAAAGTGAGATCTGGAGAGCTGCTAGAGACAAAGAATAATCCTATCAATATTTCCACTTGTTCTCTTACAGTATTAAAAGTATAAGTCTAGCATCAGTAAATCATCAAACATTCTAAAACTTGTTAGTGTATAAAATAATTAAGTGTTCACATAGATCTTTGGATGTGCATCATCCAAATAGTCATTTACAATATCCTTTCCTAGCAGAATGCTGACATCTAGAGGCCTTTCTTTACATTAACTGAAAGGTCTTTTAGAGTGTTCGCATTAATTAAAGTCATACCTATCTGAGCTCAGGTTCCCCGATATAGGAAGGTACAAAAACACAGGAACTCTAGCCTACAACTAACCTAATCTCATATTGATTGATGAGGGTACATTCTACAGCTATAAAACTTTACAGCGTTGTGAAGAGTCAGCATTCTTCATAATGACAGAAAATCATGAAAAAAACAGAGGCAAGTTGATTCAAAGTGACCAAAAGAAAACATAATATTGACTAAAAAGCTTTGTGAGACACTAGTAACATGTATTTATCCCAAAGCACAAATTTAGAGTGTGCACATTATCTCATTTTTTAAAACACAAGGACATGTCTAACTATATAATTAATACTTAAAGACACAGAAATAGAAGACATTCAAGGTATAGTTTAGAAACCAAGAAAACATTGGACAATATACATACTTTAAAAAGTTTCTTCCTGAATAACTAGCTCTGTGACAAGAGGAAACCATCAGCCCACAGCACCAACAGAGGAAAATAGCATAGATTTAATCTATTGCATAAATATGCCCAGGAGCAATGAAGCATTTATTAAAAGAAGAGCAATCCTTGGAGAGCTAACTCATGAAGACAAAAATATCTTTAGAAAAACACATAAATGCTTTTATAGCTTTAAGGAAAACATGCATTTTATAAAATAGTGAAAGTGGATGTGGATAATCTAATTTACCAAAAATTTATACACTGTTTAACAGGATCACTTCTCTGTTTATAAAGTACCAGGATACACTCAGCTTGAGAATATTTTGATACATTTTTATTATTTTGTTCCTTTTAAAATATGATATCAAAGTTCTACTCAAGTCTATGATAAAGTAGCTTATGGAACCTTCCTTAGAAGACAACTAGTAAAAAGAAAAGAAAAAGGAAACTATCTACTTGAAGGCAAAAGAGAGTTGCTGAAATAACTAGAACTTGAAATGGCAAAATCATACAGATGGCTGAACCACACAGAGAGGTAGACTAACATTCTGAACTGGCTACATTCCTTTGGGTATTTTTCCGATTCTTGGTTGAAGTCAAGAGCCTGAGAATACAGAGGAAAACCTAGGTAAATCTGCTATTTAAAAAAAAAAAAAGCAGAAATTATAGCAGTGTCAGAGCCTGAAATTATAAAAACTGGATATTTGAAGAATTAGTATTCTGGTGAGAAACAGATATCAGAGAATCACTCTTTCTGCTTGTTTGACTGTCACAACATGATGGATTCTAAAGCTGGTCAAAGGGAACAGATTAAAAACAAAGCAAGGAAAAATTTCAGAAGAGTAGGATGAAGTTTTAAGCAGTCTCCTAGTAATCGGGAGACAGGAACAAGAATTAAAAAAACACAGGGTAGTATAGGGCAGTTGCCACTATGACTTCCCTAGGGTCTGGAAACCCTAGAGGCTGAAATGAAGTCAGAAGTTCAAGAAATTTATTAGAGCAAACATCTGTTAAGACAAAGGGAAGAATTAGCAAGAACAGGAAAGGAAAGATTTCAGACCATGATGCAGGACTATCATCTGTGAAAAGAGAGAGGGAAGAAAGAAAACTTGGGTAGGAAGAAACTTAAACAGTGGAATAGCACTTGAGAGAGTCTCAGCCCAACAAAGGGATTCAGAGCTAAGATTTTCCATTAGAAAGTCCAGTGTGGGGCATAAGTGGCCAGGCCCGACGGGGTTTTCTCTTGAAGGGAGGTTTGACCAGTGCACCCCGTGGTCGTCAGAATGCTGTGCTCTCCCCCTCAGACCTTGTGCTTTCTCTGTGTTCTCTGGCTGGTTTCCAACTACCAGTTTCTGCGTCCCTCTGCCTAAAGCTTTTCTTCAGGACTATGGGGGACTGTTTTGTCCAGAAAAGCAGAAGAATAGAGGTGCTGAAGAATTAGCAGCACCTAGAGGCAGTCCCCAACCAATGACCCTTGGCAGATTATATCTAACTTTCTCAGCTTCGTTATGTTTTGGGTGAAATAATTCTGAGGTGTGAATTTAAAATGATGCTCCAGAGTTTTTCTGCAGAAATTAAGTCGCAGCTGCCTACTGTGGTCACTGCCATAATAAAACACACCTTTTTGGCAGCTTTCCCTTCCTCTACTACTCTTCAACTTCTTTACCAATCCTATTAATTGGGGTTCTCCAGAGAAATATGATCAATAGTATATATATACAAGGGCTATCTGGAAAGTATCCATCCATGCAATATACTCTCATTATATTAACAATTGCTGGATACTTTCTACATACTTATATATGTAGGACAGCCTACATACATATACATATATATGTAGAGAGAGAGAGATTTTAAGGAATTGGCTCATGCGATTGTGGGGGCTATCAAGTTCAAAATTTGTATGGCAGCCAGCAAGCTAGAAATTCTGGCAGGAGTTGGTGTTAGAGTCTTGAGTACAAAGGCTGGAAACTCAGGCAGCATTTCTATGTTGCAATCTGGAGGGAGAAGTCCTTCCTCTTCAGGGGTCCTTTGCTCTTAAGACCTTTAACTGGTTGAATGAGTCCCACCCACATTATGGAGAATAACAACTTTACTCAAAGTTTACTGATTTAAATGTTAATCACATCTTAACCACTTCAGTATGGCGCTTACCGTCCCGGAAACCTTGCCCACAGCCAGCACTCATAGTCCTCATGATAGTTTGTACTGTGCATTGACCATGAATCCATTTTGTTCTTGTGTGATGAGGAAAGCTTTAAAGCACTGAAAGCTTGTTTTACTTTACAGGAAGCTTTACTTGTAAATCACAGTAGGTAACATATATATATGTGTGTGTTTTCATTACGTTATTTTTAAATGTTCACAATTTTATTTTGATAAGTGAAAAATTAGAAAAGTCATATCACAGCTGTCGGCTAACGTCAACGCTGGGCTGTGCGCGTTCATTTGTGGCTATCGACTATAGTCGACGCTTGTACCGTAGTGGTTAAAGATACCATCACAACATCTACACTAGTGCTCAACCAAACAACTAGGTACCATAGCTTAGCCACATTGACACATAAAATTAACTATCGCGCAACTAGGTTCTACACACTTCCTCCCAGTAAACTACTTCCCCTTAAGTTCTTGTCTATGGGTTATCATCTGGAAGACTGTGACTAAGACAGATAACAAAACCTTTATGTTGGTAATAGTTGCAAGTGAATTCTAGGCCTATTTAAAAAAAAAAAAAGGAAGCCCATCAATTCATGAGTAGATTAACAAAATGTGATGTGTGTGTATGCGCACACACACACAATCATGGAGTACTACTCAGACATAAAAAGAAATGAATTGGATGGAACTGGAGACCATTATCCTAAGTGAAATATCTCAATAATGGACAAACACCACATGTACTCTCTAACAATTTGGAACTAAAAATGGGCACACATGGGCACACAAAGAAATAAAAGACGTTGGAAAATAAGAATGAGGTGGGGGGAGGAGGGGAGGGGTAAAAACCTACCTAACAGACACAATAAACACTATTCATATGATGGGCACACTTATATCCATGACTAAAACATTATAAAAGTTATCCATGTAACAAAAATATTTGTACCTCCTTAATACTTTGAAATTTTAAAAAATTTGTATTAATAAAAATATATAAGTATGAATAATATAATAAATACATGAATATGAATAAAATGGTCTCTGTATAATTTTGTTATACAAATAGAATTATAATATTACATATTAAATTTTTAATCTTATTCCCATCTAAATTCAGCAGTTATTTTAATATATTATTTATTATTTCTCTACATTTAAATTTTTTTAAGTTTTTTTTTAATTTCAGGATATTATGATAGTACAAACATTTTGGTTACAAGTAATGTCTTTGCATTTAAATTTTACCTACAAATATTTGACACTGGAAAATAATACTCTAGTGAAGAACAAACCACATAATTTTTATTTCACTTTTATGGGGTTTTCTTGAAGACTTCAAAAATTATACCGCTACTAGTATTATAAATGTAAGAATCATAATCTTAAGTATCTATCTTTACAATTAAATCTGATACCTAGTATAAATAAATTTATAGAAATATTTAATATAACTAGGCAAAATGCACAGAAAATACCTCAAACCATGGCCAAACAAAACCATACTAGAATAACTAAACAGAAAACAAATATCCCACGTAAAAGACAGTGGAAAAATTAAAGTTTAACATACTTGGAGTTTTAAGTGACCTTAAGATGTAGCCTTATACCTTGAGGTCTTATGTTTCTATGCCACTCTAAACCATTAATGCAATATTTCCCAGGTGTTTAAGCTAAATTAGTCCTTAGTCATATTCTTTTAAACATTGCAAAAATACAAACTGAGAGAACAGTATTTCCCTTCATAAATGTTAATTATTAGGTTGAAAAACACAAAAGTTGGTGTATCCAGCTAGAATAAATATGAAAAATTATTAAGCATAAGACAATCTGTTATCTTCCAGTACATTCTGAATGATTCCTTACAGTCACATCCATAGATCATGCAGTCCTTTAAATATACTAACTTGGTTTTTGTATATGTTCAGTGAAAAATATGCAAAATATACTATTGTACCTCTTTTAGTAAAAGGGTGAATAAATGGTGGGGAACATGGCATGTTGAGGGAAGATTATATAGGAAAAGTAGATGCTATAGTTAAATTTTTAATTAGGTATATTTTCATTAAATTATCTGATTAAGGTTATTAATTGAATGAAAATTCAAATAATTAAGCCAAATCATGTTTTTAATTTTAATACTTCCTTATTTTACTCATTTTCTGATCTGACCATTCCATCAAATGTTTCTGTTTGGTGCCATTGCTTTAAATCCCCCAATTAACTTCCTTCTATCTGAACTAGACATTGTACTTATCTCTAAAATTTATTTTCCATTACATTATTAATACATAAAAATTATTCCTTCAAATTAAAAAAATAACCGTGAGATATAATATAAATTTTAAAATATTATATGGTGATGTAAAATATAATTTTTCTCTCCTATTTCTCAAGTTTTCTCCTGTCACCTCTGTCTATTACTTTTGCTGGGTTTTCTCCTCTTTTACTTCAAGGATTTTTTGAAGGTACAATGTCAGAAATGCTTTTTCATGACATTTACTTGCCAAGGATTTTGTATGTAGCAATTTCTTTGAGAGAGTTTTAATGTTACACTTTTCTTCTAAAAATAGTAGCATAAGAGCACTTAAGGTGTTTTATTCAAATTTCAAGTGCAAGATTATCATTTTGAATCATAAAAATGTAACTGAATAATTGAAGAAAGAAATTACATGTTCTGCTATTAATAACCATGAAGCAAAAAGTCAGTTTTCCCAATAAAAATTAATGGTGAGAACTAAGTCAGCCAAAATATCACATGGAAACATATTTCAATAAACTGTTTGAAAAGTTCACATTGAAATTTTTCCCCTTGGTGTTAATACAAATGAAGAAAGAAAGAAGAAAATGGAAGCAGAACTTCTGAAGTGCGTACTAGGTGTCTGACATGAAGATAAGTGTATGTTATATTGTTAATCCTCACGATAACCAGTGAAGTATTACACTTCTCCTTTAGAGACAAATGAACAAGGGCTCAGAGAGTTTCAGTAAATTTTGCAAATCACAGAGCTTGTAAGTGCTGGCCCAACCAATTAAAGTTCTAGAATTTAAAAAAGAAAATAGTGAAAAAATATAAGATGATAGAGTGATAAATTGGAAAGGGCTCAGGAGTTTGTGTCTGGCAATGAGACTTTGTACTTTGGATCTCCCATTCACTAACTCTGTATTTTTCAATTAGTCATCCAAACTCTTTTAAGCTTGACTTTGTCAGTTACATTGGAGTTTGAAGGGGAACAGAAATGGCACAATGTTCTTCATCAATGTTCAGAACCAATAGACTAACAAACATAAGGTTGCTTTTGCTATATGCAGTCGTCTGTGGTTCCATGCAAAGTATAGAATTATTTTTTCAAGATCTGCAAAAAATTATGTTGGTATTTTAATAGGGATTGCATTGAATCTGTAGATCACTTGGGTAGTACAGACATTTTAACAATGTTGATTCTGCCAATCCATGAGCATGGTGTGGTTTTCCATCTGTTTATGTCCTCTGCTATTTCCTTCCTGCGTGTGTTGTAGTTCTCCCTGTAGACGTCTTTCACCTGGTTAGTTAAATATATTACTAAATATTTTATTTGCTACTGTGACACGTATTGAGTCTTTGATTTGGTTCTCAGTTTGACTGTTGTTGGCGTATAGGAATGGTACTGATTTGTGTACATTGATTTTGTTTATTTATTTATTTTTATTTTTTTATTTCAGCATATTACAGGGTACAAATGTTTAGGTTACATATATTGCCTTTTCCTCACCCAAGTCAAAGCTTCAAGCATGCCCATCCCCCAAACAGTGCGCACTTCATCCACTAGGTGTGTATATACTTATCCCCTCCTCCCCCTCCCACTTACCTGACACCTGATGAATGTTATTATTATATATGCACATAAGTGTTGATCAGTTTTACCAATTTGATGGTGAGTAATGTGGTGCTTGTTTTTCCATTCTTGTGATACTTCACTTAATAGAATGGGCTCCAGTTCTATACAGGATAATACAAGAGGTGCTAGATCACCATTGGTAATACTATTTTACTTTTGATTCCTTAAGTTTATTACCTAGAGAAAAGCATAGGCTGAAGGCTGAATTAATTACTAATTATTTCTCTTACTTGAGGATGTCTTGGATCATTTGAAACCTGCCAATGACTCTTTGGGTCTCCACTATATGTTTCTTTTTCCCTTTTGAGTTCCTTCTTTGTGTCCATACATTATGTGGCAAGCATTCTTGGTGAAAAAGAAGCACATTGATACCATCCTTTGTTTCATATGAATTGCATTACCATTAAAGTTCCCAGAAGCAAGCAGCTGATTCAATAATGTCAGACACATTTATAAAATGTTTAATGATAATGATGGTATTGAGCTGCAATGGTCACACTTCAGGAATTCCCAGGGTAATTTTGTGATGTGCAGAAAGATTCAATGCATTTCACTAGCTTTTGTTTTTAATGTGTCTGTAGTTATACTGCTTGAATCACTATGCATCGATTTATATATTTCAGGGATCCTCAAACTTTCTAAACAGGGGGCCAGTTCACTGTCCCTCAGACCTTTGGAGGGCTAGACTATAGTTTTTTAAAAAAAATTATGAACAAATTCCTATGCACACTGCACATATTTTAGTTTGAAGTAAAAAAACAAATGGGCAAAAACACCCGCATGTGGCCTGCGGGCCATAGTTTGAGGACACCTGGGCTAGTCAGTTTGCATATATTATCTTCAATCCTAATAAAACCACCACAAAATGTGAATTATTATCCCAATTTTATATTTGAGTGAACTCAGGCACCAAGAAGTTCCATGAGTGGGGAAAGTCTCAGTGCTACGAGTGGTGGAGCTGAAATTGGAACTCAAGTCCTTCTCAACTCGAAGCTGTCCTTCCACTGCATCATGAAAACTCTTCGGGAAAAATAAAATATATTCCAGAATCTTAAAAAGAAAGTAAAAATCTTTTTTTAACATTTCAGTATTAAATAAACTACATACTTTGGTATACATTTACTTATGTAATAATTTAACCCATTTATATTTTGCTCACGCTATTAAAATATGTTGCTATTTAATGTGCCTATCTAACCCCTGTTGTGCTGAGTTCATAAAACAAATGCTTTCCTTAATGACTGAAATGTTTTGCTAGAAATCTATGAGAGCGAAAAGTGCTCATTTCCAATGGAAATCTTAGAAGAGAATGGTAAGAGCATTATACATATCTATTCTGTTATGTGTAAGGTGGATATAAGTTCCTTTTCAGAAAACCATTGTATGTATTTTTCTAATTTTTTTTTATTTCGGCATATTATGGGGGTACAAATTTTAAGGTTTCAAAAAATGCCCTTTCCCCCCTCCCCCCACAAGTCTGAGTTTCCAGCGTGACCATCAGCCAGATGGTACACATCTCACTCATTATGTATGTATATACCCGTCCCCCTCCCCCCTCCCATCTGCCCAATACCCAATTACTGTAGTACCTATGTGTCCATTTAGGTGCTGCTCAGTTAATACCAGTTTGCAGGTAAGTAAATGTGGTGTTTGTTTTTCCATTCTTGGGATACTTCACTTAGTAATATGGGTTCCAGCTCTAACTATTTTTCTAATTTTTAACTAATAGACTATTATAATTGGATGCTCTATAAACACATTCTCAAAATTTTCTTGTCTATGTGGAATTTTTATTTTTCTCTTAAAGCTACATTGAACAGACTTTCACTAAAAGAAGTATTAATATGTATTTTGATTAATACTGACAGGAAGTCTAGGATTTTATCACAGATTGAAGAGAAATCTGCAACATTTGAGAGTTGACAAATTGTTAGAATAAATATATTGATTGTCCTAAAGGATTACTTTTTGCCATTTCTATATCATGTCAGTGTAGAAAGAAATGAGTGGTTGATGAATTTAGACAATGTTTTTCTTTTTTATTTCAGGCTCCAACTTTCCTATTGGATAAAATCCAAACAGAATAGCTTAGAACATGTGTCTCTGAAAAGTACTGTTATTGTTACTTTTATTAGAGAATGCATTCATGTTGTTGAATTACATGGAAACACTTTTCCCTGGAAAAGTCTTTTTAATATGGGAAATGTTATTTTGAACAAATGAAGATCTGTTAACTACATCAGTTAAAAAAGAAAAACTGCTAAGAGTCACTCCAAGAACTTCATAATGCCATAACTGTATGATAAGCTAAACTGAATGTCTAGCTTAGAATTTAGAAATTAGAAATATTATGATCCAAATCTACAAGTATCCAAAAATAATTTGATCATCTTTTTTCAAATTCTTAAATTTTTATATATTCCAATATTATTAAATGTGTGAATCTATAATGAAAATGTCGGAAAATTTCTAACATTTACATATATGTTCCTTTTCTCAAGATAGCATGTGCATAACAGTTGTGTTTGGGAGTTGAAGTCATATTTGCTAAAGGCTCTGAAAGGCACAAAATAGTGAAAATTAGAAAACGTTTGTGTCATCTTATGTGCTGAAAAAATCTAGGAACAATAAGATGCTAACTCCTGAGCTGGGCTAATAATTAAATTTGATAATCTAAGACGATGATATAGAATATCTTATGTTAGAGCTCTAGTCAATCTTTAACACCAAAAATGGATATCAGCTCTATGAAATCAAATATATGAGTAATGGAGTACATTTTGTCCATTTTAATTTGAATTTCTGGTCTTATTGTACAGATAACAATTATCTTAAGTTCCTAGGATACCAGTATGTGTTAAATCAAACAAACAAATTGAAAGATGCATTTTTGCATTAAGTGATAATGGCAAAGACTTATGGTGGTTGTAGTAGCACATAATATGGAAAAAATGGAAGATAGTCTAAAATAACTCAAAGAATAGAGCCCATATTCATTAGACATTAATAGGATCAAGGCATTGTGCTAGATAACATGACATACCAAAATTACATACTCTACCACCAAGTGTAACATCAGTTTAAAGAGATGATTCAGATAAAGATCTCCCTTTTATATTCATACTACTTAATTGCCTTTGTGGCTTGGGGAACAAGTGCAAAAAGAATGGATAAAAATCTCATAAGTATCCTCAAAATAAATTTACATGTCGTAAATTTTCTTCTGCTGATTAATTCATGGACAACATAAAATTTTAAATGCAATTGGAGATTAAAATATTTAATCTCCAATTACCTAGACTCTATCTAGTGAAAATTATATGTTTACCTCCATAATTTTATTTAAATTTATAATAAATGCATTAAGAATAAGAGCAGATGTTTTCATTTAAATTATAACTGTTCTAAGAGAATCTGTATTATAAAAATCCTCCTAAACATAACCGATTTGTTTTCTTTTCAATATATTTTTACATTACTAGCATACATTTAAAAAAAACAGAATTTTAAGCAATAAGCATATAACATCGTTCATATTATTTGGCAAAAATATAATCATCACTAATGTAAAACTACTAGAAAATCATAAATCTGTATGTTTATAATATATTGTAATGTTGTCCTGCTGTTCAAATGTGTGATACAGCAGTAGAGCATTGATTCATTCTCAAATAATGCCTAAATAGTGCATTACGCATTTTCAAGGCATAAGAAATAGATCATAGGCAGGGAATCTATTTATTATCTGAACACAAGAAAGAAGAAAACCCAAACATCGGTTTGGAATTTGGATAACTGAAACAACAATTGAAATCATTCTAGTTACTATGGAGAATCTTGTGAACTATTACATTGGAACTAATAGATCAACACTCATGTGCATGTATGGAAATAAAACTTAATGGAAATCAAGCAAATGGGAGGAGGAAATGGGTAATATTACACTTAACAGGTACAATGTACACTATCTGGGTTATGGGCACTTATAACTTTGACTCAAACTGTACAAAAGCAATTCATGTAGTCAAAACGCTTGTACTCCTATAATATTCTGAAATAAATTTAAAAATAAATCAATAAATAATTTTAAAAAGGAATACTGAACACTTACATTTCATCCTTTAAAGACCAGCTTTTGCTTCTTCCCCCACTCTATTGATTTCACCATAATAATGAGTAAGCTTCTTTAACTATTTTTAACTCTACTGTTTGTGCCTATAATACAGTCTCCAATTCCTCTCCTCTGTCCGGAAATCAAAACATAACAAAAATGAGGTTATGAATAAATATCATTATTAGCCACCAACCCTTATTAGAGCAGAGTTCTCAAGCCAGGTCACCTCATAGCTACCCTATACAGAAAACATCTGTTGGCTGTAGGGTTGGGTCAGTCAGTTGTTTCCATGGAAACCAAAGCACATGATAAAATTATTGGTGAATTATAAAGAAGAAACTGCTTGTGGTCACAATATATAGATAGAAGCATAGCCTCCTCAGGCACATCGTGTTTCATGGGCTTGTCTCCTTTAAAATTGTGCAAGATTATGCATTAAATAGATTATTAAAATCATTAAGAAAAATTCAACTTTTTAAAATTCAACTTTTTTCAGTCTCAAATGATTCATTACTCATTGGTATTTAAGTAGGATATTATTTAAACTTTCTTCATAAAGGTCTGGGTTATCCTTCCTCCTTAGGTTTTAAGAGATTTTCTTCCCTGAAACATTCAGGCTTTGATCTATCATAGGTCATAAAAAACTTCTGAAAATAGGTAGTCAACTTAACTTACTACTTCTCTTTAAAGGATCACATACCACTTTACCAAGAGAGTCTATACTTGTCCACTTATTTCTCTCTATCTATATATACACATGCACACACACACAAGCACATGTGCATTTAATATGACAGAATTCTAGATCATGTGTCATAGGTATTTAATTGATATTTAAAATAATCAGGTTTTGCTCCACCCAAGTGAGAGCTTCCAGTGTGTCCATCTCCCAGATGGTGTACACCTCACTCATTAGGTGTAAATGTACCCATCCTCCATCCCCCTCCCATTTGCCCAACATCCGATGAATGTTACTATTATATATATGCATAAGTGTTGATCAGTTAATACCAATTTGATGGTGAGTAGATATGGTGCTTGTTTTTCCATTCTTGTGAGACTTCACATAGTAGAATGGGCTCCAGCTCTATCCAGGATAATACAAGAGGTGCTAGATCACCATTGTTTTTTGTGACTGAGTAGAATTCCATGGTATACATATACCACATTTTATTAATCCACTCACGTATTGATGGGCGCTTGGGTTGTTCCCACATCTTTATAGTTGTGAATTGTGCTGCTATAAACATTCTAGTGCAGATGTCTTTTTTATAGAATGTCTTGGTTTTCCTTTGGGTAGATGCCTAGTAATGGGATTGCTAGATCAAATGGTAGATCTACTTGCAGCTCTTTGATGTATCTCCATATTACTTTCCACAGAGATTGTACTAGTTTGCATTCCCACCAGCAGTGTATGAGTATTCCTATTTCTCTGCATCCACACCAACATTTATTGTTTTGAGACTTTTTGATAAAAGCCATTCTCACTGGAGTTAAGTGATATCTCATTGTGGTTTTGGTTTGCATTTCCCTGATGATTAGCGATATTGAGAATTTCCTCATATGTTTGTTGGCCGTTAGTCTGTCTTCTTTTGAAAAGTTTCTGTTCATGTAAACATCTGTACCCCTGTAATATGCCAAAATAAAAAAAAAAGAAAACTAAGATTGTGGGTGGTAATTACCTAATAAAGAGGTTTATGGCAAAAAATAAATAAAAAATAACATAAAATAAAATAATCAGGTTTTCATAAAATACGACAATTCTAGAAGGCGTTACCTAGGCACTTCATAGCATGTGAAAGTCGTTATTTGAAGAATTAAATCAGTTGTCTTAATGTTTTTTAAGTGTGGTGTTCTTTGCTTATGTTAAATACTATTCTTGAATTGAAAATTCATGGGTTGCCTGTAAGAAACCAAAGTTTGTAAGCAATGTCTTTTTCCAAATTAAGAAAAAGAAATCTCAAGGTATACATCATGAAATTCTTCAAATTATAAAACTTTTAATGTTCCTAGATAAGTAAACATTTTGATTAGCAAATAACAAGCATCATGTCTCTATCAAGAAAATATACCTTTATGAGTTGTTTTATATTTTATAGTGTTTATTTCATGTCTACTGCCCCTACTAATCTGTAAGTTCCTTGAGACTCTGAGCAATGTATTTTATCTCTATACCACCAGTGCCTAGAATACTTATTTAATAAGTGCTATTTTCTGCATTTAGTTGTTTTAAAAAATAAATGACTTCAATAATAAGCAGAATTAACACACATTTAGAAATAGGTTTCACCCTTGCACTAAATCAAAGATTATGGGCGACCTTTAAAAAAGCAATTGGTGGTGTCAGGAACCAGATTGAAGTGGGTGAAGAGAGGTTGCTGGAAGTAGCGTACACCTTCATGAAATTCTGTAATGAAAAGATTAAGAAAGAGAGATAGCTGATTTAATGCAAGATTAAAAGTAAGACTTTGTTGGAGGATAATGAAAATGAAATCTGTGTTTATACAAGGAGAAATCTGTGTTTATACAAGAGAATCTGAAAATTTGAGGAAAATAGGAGCTATCCTTTTGGAAAAGAATAAATAAATCCATCAGGAGGCAAAAGAGAAAAGGATCAAGAGGAAAAGAGGACACAAGGAGGAACTCTTCCTCCTTTGGAATAGAATTGAAGGTAATTAAGATACATTGTGAATAAATGTATCCAGTTAGCCTATTGAATAAAACACTATGAGATTGTTCTGTCTTCTTTCATTGGTTAATCTGAAAGGAAAGAATAAAAATGTCATTTCAAAAATATTTTATTGTCTCCCTGACAACTACTACATTCATAATTCATATATATATGTGTGTGTGTGTGTATCTAGCCATTGTTAATATAATGAAAACACTTACATGGCTGCATACTTTCCAGACAGATCTCATATACGTATAAGCATATATATGGCATATATTTGTGTGTGTGTGTGTGTGTGTATATATATATATAAACATTTTTCTGGAAAAATATTATATAAAGAGTGAGCTTTAGTATGAAATTTTAAAAATTGATGAACATGAAAGCAAATAGAGTTAAAATTATAAATTTTCTATTAGATGATTTAAGCATGAAGCTTCTGTGTCAGCAGCTTGCTCACACTGTTACACATAAATGAATAATCTTGGAAACAGAAATGGCTTCCTTTATACATAATTTTAGTTTCCCTTTTTGCTTAATGGATCTTAGTGTAGACATGACAAACAAACAAATAAAAAACTTTTCGGCATAAATCATCCAGGAATATATTGATAAATACACACAGGCATTCACATAAACATGTGTGCTTATGCAGACACATGCACATACACACACACTCAGTCATTACATATAATTTCGAAAAGTTTGTTTTCCAAACTATGAGGAAAAACTTTGACACTAAGCAAATAAGCCATGGTTGACTCATTCAGGCAAAACTCTGTATTACTCAGTTGTTTTCGCTGGCAAGCTATTGCAAAAAGCCGTCTCTGAAATATTAGAGTGAGAAGCACACCCCATGCCCAAGAGAAGCAGTAAACAAAACTCTCCTCCTGCGTGGAGACAAAGCATGTCACTAAAAGCAGCATTCAATTCTTTTTTTTCTTTTTTATTTCAGCATATTATGGGGGTACAAATGTTTAGGTTACGTATGTTGCCCTTGTCCCACCTGAGTCAGAGTTTCAAGGGTGTCCCATCCCCCAGACAGTGCACATCAGGCCCATTAGCTGTGAATATACCCATCCCCTCCTCCCTGCTCCCACCTGTCTGACACTCAATGAATGTTATTACTATATGTGCACATAAGTGTGGATCAGTTAATACCAGTTTGATCGTGAGTACATGTTTTCCATTCTTGTGGTACTTCACTTAGTAGAATGGGCTCCAGCTCTATCCAGGATAATACAAGAGGTGCTAGATCACCATTGTTTTTTGTGACTGAGTAGAATTCCATGGTATACATATACCACATTTTATTAATCCACTCATGTATCGATGGGCACTTAGGTTGTTTCCACATATTTGTAATTGTGAAGTGTGCTGCTATAAACATTCTAGTGCAGATGCCTTTTTTATAGAATGTCTTTTGTTCAATAAATGTTGGCATGGTTGCAGAGAGATAGAAACACTTCTACACTGCTGGTGGGACTGCAAACTAGCACAACCTCTGTAGAAAGCATTATGGAGATACCTCAAAGAGATACAAGTAGAACTACCATTTGATCCAGCATCAAATTCTTATTAACACTGAAATCTCTGAGTGGATCCATCAGGGCTACGGAATTTAGATTTCTCAGAGTTATGTCATTGAGCTGCTTGTTCCCTACACATGCATTTAACTTCAAATGCACAAAGAGGAAGAGTGACTGTGAAGTCCTGCTTCATAAACAGTCCATTAGTGTTAGAATAAGGCTTGATGAAAATTCTGCCTACCGAACTTAGACATGAGCACAGGAAAGACAACAGCAATGTGCACCAGCAAATGCAGGATATAAATAACAGAGTTACCACGGGATTACCAAGGCATGCCTTTCTTTCCAGCCACATATCACGGAGACTTTTGAGAAAGATTCCTTTAGCAGCAGCCTCCTGTCGCCTTTTGGTACTTGGTGAGATATTTCTGGAGGTGACAACGTTGTCAGATTGTGTGAGACTAGAAGTCAACATCAGCAAATGAAGGGGGCTAGATGAACTTCTGGATGAGGTTTCATTTTGAGACCAGTCTGTGTTTTGAGGAATCTGAAAGGACTTGTAAGTCCTGTAGCCAATCCCAGACAAAAAATTAATTTTAGCTGGATTTAATTGTGAACAAATCTGAGTTTGCAGACATACATTCAACAGCACTTCCATCAGTTCGTGAAACTAATGATTAAAGATGGTAGCAAATCCAGGAGTTTGGCTCAGAGTTCTTGAATCCCAAGAATGCTCTATGTTCTAAAAGATGATACTTCTTAGAGTTCTAAAGTATCACTACTACCTTGAAGTCCCTCAAAGCATATTTTTGTACATTGAACTTGCTAAAATACAGTAAACTTGTATCTTGTGACATACTGTTTATGGCACTTGATGGGACTTCAATTTGGAGTGGAAATTATTGTTATTTGTTTTAAATCATTTTAAATGAAAAATGAAAAAAAATGGCTTTTATTTTTAAAGAGAAACTTTTTGTCAAATATTTAACACACATATTTGGCTATAATCATTATAAAATGCATCTAATTTGGTTACAAATTCAATTCATCCAAAGAGTGATATAAATTATATGACTTTAGTTTTATATAAAATGGAACTAGAGAGGTTACTCATAGTTTATGGAGACCTTATTAGTTGCATTCTGCTATATCTTATATTGATTTATTCAACACCAGAAGTTGCTTATTTTATAATATTAGGCATAGATATTATTTGCTGTATCTGTGGATAATTTTGAAATTATAATTAATTTGAGATTTTTACCATTATTTCGTTTACTTTCTTATCTGATAGTGTTGGTGAAAATGATTTTACAACGTTTCCAGGACAATGTAAAGTGATATAGAAGAAATTCAGAGAAATAAATTTTCTTAAAATGTTTTTTCAAAATATGAATTATAATGATGAAAAACAAATGCTGTCAGTGGTACCCAAAATGACATGACACAGGAAAGAATTAATCCAGGGTTACATCTCACTGTCTGCAACTGGCACAAAGTGATCTGCCTAATTCTGTCAGAGATACAGAATGTGTAGCATTAAGAACTGAGAAGCAAAGCTAAATTAATTCACACAAGGACTGTCATATCTTCTTACTCCAAATAAGCATCTGTGAAATTTATACAAAGCAATCAACCAATAATGCATGATATTCATTAAAATTGTACAGGATTTACATAATCAAAAATAATAATTTTTACATAGAAACATCATCGTTGTTTTGTGTTTCCAAAATGATACATGAATCGTTTCACAGCCATGATGAAAATTACTAGAACATTTCCCCCAGTGGTAAACTAGATTTACTTGTACCTACGCTTCGATCCACTTAAATTTCCTTCTTTTCATATTATGTTGCTTTATTTTTTTGAGCAGATATGTCTCCTCTTGAAATGCTGAGTGAAGAAATTATGTAATATTAGTGGAGAATATTATTAGAAGGAAGTAAAGGGATGTTTTAATGTTCTGTGTCATGCAAATATCCCATCTTCGAGGACCTGTGGTGTTCTCCGCAAGTTCTCAGGCCCTGGACAGGGTTTGGTGAGTAAGACTGTCTTACACGCACTTACAATGGCAAGTTTGGTCAAAAATAAAATGAAAAGTAAATAAAATGTTTTAATACAATGTAAGAACAAACATATGAATATGTAGGAGAGAGACTGTCAACTGATTGGTGGGATGGAGAAAGTTTCACAAAATTGTTATCTAAATGATGTCTTGAATGTTAACTTTTCAGACCTTTTTTAGGAAATCAGAGTCCATGAGACAAAATGAAGTCTCCTTAGTAATATGTTTTCAAAAATAACAAAATTTACCTGCCATTAGCAGGACATGAGGTTTAAATACATTTTCCAGCAATGGTAGTTTTTTGCACCAACTTATTCACTATTTGTGTCCATATTATAATTTGTCTATAATTTGCAATTTCACACTTGTAAGCCTCCAGTTTACAGATTATAGCAATGGGTAGCAATAGTCAAACTCTGTCTTTTTTAATCACAATTTTCCAATACATTGACGCCCCCTCCCAGGAGACTGAAGCCCATGTCTGTGCTAAGCTTTTACACTGGCAGGAATAATATGAGCCCCTAACCTCAACAGGCTCCTGTGACCCAAGTTTTAAGTGTAGTCTAACGTGCTGCTTGTAGAGATTTCTGATATCTAACTTCCACAAATCTTACATATTTAAATTGCTATTCCCTTGCTTGTTCCTTTTGTAGCTTTTCAAATTTTAAAAATAATTTTCAACAGGAAAATTATAAAAGTAGACACAGAACTCTATTTACACTTGTATTGATTTCCAATTGCTGCTGTAATAAATTTCCACAAAGTTAGTGGCTTAAAACAACAGAAACTTATGATCTTGCAATTATCCTCCCCTTCTGGAGGCCAGAAGTCTCAAATGTGTCAGCAGGTCCACGTTCCTTCTGGAGCCTCTGCATTCTCAGTTCATGACCCCGCCCTCCATTCTGAAAGCCAGTAGGGTGACACCGTCTCCCCCCTCTGACCCCTGTTCTGTCCCCAAATCTTCTCTCTCTGACTCTGACCCTCCTGCCTTCCTCTTATTAATATAAGGACCCTTGTGATTACATTGGGCCCACGGGATGATTTAGGATAATCTCCCTCTACATCTCAAAGTCCTTAACTAAATCATGTCTGTAACATTCCTTTTACCATGTAAAGTAACATATTATCAGATTCTGTGGATTAGGACATGGACATCTTTGGGAGAACCATTATTTTGCCTAACACAATTCTGTACCCAGATTCACCGGTTTCTAACTTTTTGCCATATTTTCTCTATAATTTTCACTCTTACTCTCTTGTGGTCTCTATGTCTCTCTCTTATGATATACATTAGCATTTATCACAGCATTTATCAAATTTACCTCATAATAATCTAGTGTATATTTCATAATAACTAGGATATAGAGTCATAATATAATTAAAATATTCAGAAAATATAACATTCATATAATACTTTAATCTGTAGTCCATATTCCAGTTTTGTCTATTATCCTAATAATGATGTTATAGAACTTTTCTCCCTTTAGTGCAGGATCATGTATTATGCGTTCTTGTCATGTCTCTTTATAGTCCTTTAATCTGACATGGATCCTCAGCTGTTCCCTATATTTTATGCTACTGAAGAACAGAGACCATATATTTTATGGACCATGCATCACTTGGGGTTTTTCTAAGGATTCCTCACATTTAGATCATCTTAGGCAGCCCCAGACAGAAAACTACAAAACTCATCTGTCTTTCTCAGAGTGTCACAGACAGAGGAATAGAATATCCACATGCCCTTCATTTATTACAATCATTATCAGGATTTTAGCATATTATTTATACACCATCATATTCGCAACATTCAAGTGTGAAATACGATCAGCTTTGACAAATGCATACAATTATGTAAAACATCATCACAATCAAGAAACAGGACACCTCCAACACCCTCCAATTGCCTCCTGCACCTCAGGAGGCAATCATCACCCCATCCCTTGCCCCTGGCATCCTTCCACTATAGTTTCTCCCTATAGTTTTGTCTTTTTCAGCATTTCACAAAAATGAAATCATATAGCACATGGGCATTTCTTCCTGGCTTCTTTCACTTAGCATAATGTTCTCGAGATTTATCCACATTTGGGCATGTAGTAGTAGCCTAGTTTGTTTTTGCTTTTGTTTTTTTGCTGAGTAATATTCCATTGTATTGATATGCCACAATTTATTGATCCATTAACCAGTTAAACATTTAATTTATTATTTATTTTTGTTATTATAAGTAAAGTTGCTATAAGCATTCAAGTGCAATTCTTTGTGTGGACATATTTGTTCATTTCTGTAAGGTAAATACCCCAGAATGGAATTTCTGAGTTGTATTGTAAATAAAAATTAACTTTTGTCAGAAAAAGCAAAACTGCTTCCCAAACTGGCTGTAACAGTTTGCATTCCTACTAGATAGGTACGAGAGTGATAATGGCTCCAATCTTCAGCAGCAATTGCTATTGATAGTGTCAATCTTTTGAAATTTTATTTATATAAAAATGTGTACCTGATATATAACACCTTTATTAGTAATTGCCAAGAATGGCATACAAGGGAACTCATTTGTGATGGAAATAACCTGTGTCTTCATTATGCTGGTAATTACCTGAGTGTATAAATTTGTCAAATCTCACCAAAATGTATATTTAAAATTGGTGCATTTTCTTATATTATAACCATTCCTCAATAAACTTCACTGAAAAATGCTCTAATAATTTTTAAGATAGATTGCAGTATGGAAGGAGATTTTAAAGAAGCTGGAAAGAAGTGACGTGTTAAGGAAAACAGAATTATTAAAAGCCACAAGTACTTCAATTCCCTAATGTTCAGTGTAATGAGCAGTGCCAATTTGATAGGGGCTTCAAGAGCATTTATAGAACTTTGACTCTCATTTTTCCCTACCATAATTTTCAAAAAAATAAATGAAAATTTCTGCTTCCTGGAGAGATAAAGCAGAGAGCTAGAGCAAACACATAACTTCATACTGGGTTGATTCATGTCTTTTATGGAACAAATTATTTTTTCAACATGCAGTTACTTTTATTTGGAAAATCAGTACCTGTTGAATTATTTTTGTTATATAGTACATTATCGTCATGAAATTCTGTGTTTTACTTAAGTCACAAGCATTTATTTCTTCTGAACACAACAATCACTCTGACTGAAGGGCAAAGAAATTCACAGTACTCCAAAGCTGAGAAAAAAACTGGCTCTTTTTTAAAGTCAACTTATTCTAAGAATAGTAGCTGAAAAAGCAACTATACATGATTCACTGAATACCTTTCACTCAGCATGCTTGTGTCTTTGAAAAATTATTTTCAATGTCAATCATGTCCATAATCCAAACACATAAAATATATTATCATCTTCAAATATCATCAGTTGTAAAGTTGAGAAATCAGGGTAGATATGGATTTAAGGAACAATATAAATAAAAATCACTGGTGAAGACTTGTCAAAATAGCACACAAATACAAAAACAATTACCTACAACTTACAATATATAAATATGTCCTAACCCCCTGAGTTTCAAACCAAACCAAATTGTTTCCAGGGTGCATTATGATTAAGAAGAAGGATTCTAAATTATTTTTCTGATCCTCATTTAATTTTCATACTTATTGATTCTTTTTATTAGATATGCATTAGAAATCAGAAGGAAATGAAAGGAACACAGATTTGAAAAGCACAGAATAGTGTTTTGGGAGCACATTGCTAGCTGAAAAAAAAAATCAAATCTAGTAAATACCAGTATATGTCAAGTTATAAAACATTCTTCATTCAAAGGAGTAGCTAGAAAAAAGGAAAATGCAATTCTTCACTATCTGGTAACTGCAGCTGACAACAGAATACTGCTGAAACTGTTTTCCAATTAGATAGACATAGATATAGAAGACATAAATCATCTTTGGATGATGGTATAGAGATAAAGATAGAAATAGAAATGTTGGAAGATACACATAAAAATTATTTTTCCTGAAAAAAAGTCTGACTTCATGAGTAATTATTATGAATTTAAAATAAGACAATTATGTTTATTAGGCTTCATACTCAAAATTAAAATTGAAATTTTAGGTAATTATGGGGAACAAAACTCTGATTTTAAACATTTTAAATCTAGAGCCCATATTTAAGAGAAATTTTTTTTGTGTGACAAAGTCTCACTCTGTTGCCTGGGCTAGAGTGCTGTGGCACCAGCCTAGCTCACAGCAACCTCAAACTCCTGGGCTCAAGCAATCCTCCTGCCTCAGCCTCCTGAGTAGCTAGAACTACAAGTATGCGACACCATGCCCAGCTAATTTTTTCTATATGTTTTTAGTTGGCCAATTAATTTCTTTCTATTTTTAGTAGAGATGGGTCTCAGTCTTGCTCAGGCTGGTTTCAAATTCCTGACATTGAGCAATCCTCCCGCCTTGGCCTCCCAGAGTGCTAGAATTACAGGCAGGAGCCACTGCACCCAGCCTAAGAGAAATTTTAGAATTTGTAGAAGCCATATAAAAAAAAGAAGTGGTGAAATATCAAAGAAAGTTTAGAGGAAATTTTATTATTTGATAAAAGAAAATACAACAGGAGTAATAAACACAAATGCCTACAAGATCTTAGTGATTTAAAGGAGTAAAGTAAACAGGGTATAAAACAATCATGAGTGGTTAGAAATGGTGCAAACAGGAGCAGGAATGTCTCATCCCAAAGGAGTGGTAGCCATTTAGCTGTACACGCCCAGACAATGTTTTTCCTTGTAGGAATATAGGCCCATTTTTCCTAATGTTTTTGAGTTTTTATCAGAAACCAGAAATCCGGATTTATGTATGAAATCTCCTAGCTTTTTAAATGCTAGCAATTGTTGCCTACCCAGAATCTGCTTTACTTTTGTCTTTCTAAACAAAACTCAGGTTTAAGCCCAAATAGCACATAGGATTCTCCTGGTTACAATTATTGCATGGTCCATGCCTAGACATATAACCCAAATTGTCTAATTTAGGTAGGTAGGACATTAAATATACATTTAAGCTATTTAATTCATAGACCTGAAGTTTACCCTTCTTCTTGCCTTTTTTACTATGAGATAATATATAATTCTTATAGTTTGTGCCAGTTTAGAAAGGTTGTTTGACTATTTGCAGCCAAAATCATTTTAAATGATACAGTAACATATATCTAAAAAAGTCTGCAAAACCAGAAAATGAAAAATATATTGAAATTTTTTCTGATTAAAAATTGGTCCCACACTTAGAGCTACTTAACCTGTAATGCTGTGGTTTAACAAAAAAAAAAAAAAATACATTGAGCATATTATTTGAAAATGTAACTAAACACTTTTATAAAATAAGTTTTCTCTTTTTCCAAATTCTTTAGATACCCTGTATATATATATGTGTGTGTGTGTGTGTGTGTGTGTGTTTGTGTAAGTCATCACTCTGCCAGGCAAACAAACACCTGTGTGGCCAAAAATAAAATAGCTCAGATCCTTTAACTTATGACCTCTGAAATATAGGTTATAGGACATAAGTTTTCTGACATATGATTATATGGAGAATTATAACTATGTTTTTCAATTCTTCCATCAACCATATGTAAAGGTAAAAATATACTTGAATTTCTAATGTTATATCAGAAAATTATTTCTCACCTTTTCAGGTAATATTAAAGCTTATTTAGTCCAAATATTAGGAAATTCCACATATACTCATGAAAAGGGTCAAGTTTCCCTTGAAAAGAACAAAATGCATGAATATCCATCTGACTAGCACAAGTTGGGTACCACCCATTCTAAATATCAGATCTCCAACTCTCTAATTATACGATCTGAACTTCTTGTGTGCCTTTTATAGATTGTGTATATGGGAAAAATTCACAGGCTTGAACTTCAATAAGTCATCATAGTAGTAACCTTTAATTCAGTTTCTTATAAATTCTCCTAAAAGTAAAAAAACAAAGAATGACAACTCTTTAAAAAACTTTTAAATGTACATAGACCTTACTTCCAGGATCTGTAAAGAATTGAGTTTAATTGCAAAGTAGCTAGAATTGGGTGGATGGAAAAAAAAAATCTATCCAGCTTTCAGTTAATAGAGTAGCCTTGCTTCACATCATGGATCATTCAATCTATACAAGTAAAAGGTATCCTATTAATATATCTCTTCTACTATTAAAAATTGGTCTTTGTTACTTTTGCTACTCTAAAGCTCTTGTGCGAAACATCACACAATTTTCTCAATCTCTAGCCTGCCACATATATTACCATTTTCCAATTAGAGAGAAATTGGAAAACAGGAAAAAGGCATAACCAGGAAAATATCTTTTGGGCTGCAGTAAATCCGAAGGTGTCTAATTTCACATTACTAAACCCTGCAGAATAAAGTGAGTTAGGAAAACTCGAGTGCAGCGCCCAATCCTCCTTTCTGCCAAAATCAATTTCTTCCATATTTGTTGCAAAGACCAGGAAACAGAGCTCTGAGATTTTTAGGTTTGCATGTATTGTACTGACTCAGAAGGAATGACAATCTGGCACTGAGCACTTTTTGAAGACACAACTGCTGAAGAATAAAAGTATAGGCGAAAGCATGCTAGAGAGTGGTAATTGCACTCACTGGAAAAGATTCAACATTATGCATGTGGACAGCAAATGGAAGAAAGAACAACCCACCCATATTGTCAAAATAGTGTATAAGCAGGTTTCGATTTTTTGAAATAGAATTTAAAAATAAATAATATATGTCTACAAAATTGACAGTGGCAGAACAGCATCTGGAAGATGTTCAATGGAATCAAACAAGCTGAGATTAAAAGGGAGAAAACTGAAATAACAAAGGAGCAAGAGAAAACTTGAGATGCAAGAGTAGAAATTTGAAATACAGTTTACAAAATAAACAGAAGAGTTGGTGTACTAAATAAAATCAGTGATAAGAAGGAGAAAAAAGCAAATTTCTAAGAAAAGAAAAGGATAAAGCAATAATCATAATCATAGGTTATGATAGTAGAATAACAGAAACACCCCTTCAAAATATATATATTTTTTTCCTACTTCAATGTCACCTTTCTATTAGTCTCTAACATGCAAATGCTTTGGCTCTTCTATACAAACTCTTAAGCAGAATTTAACTTTGTTTGCTATCTTGCTCCAACAATCTATTATGGCATAATTTTGGGAAAATTGAATATATGCTTGTGCTGTAACATAATTTTCCTATTGTGTATGAGAGGCAAGTGAATTTAGAGGAGTTTCTGTGGTGTTCATTTTGTCTCAATTTGAGCAGAGAGAAGTAAGTTGATGTCAATCAAAACACTTCTAACTTGTCAAATTATTCCTTACGGACTCACATTTGTGAAAGAAAAATAACAATCTTGGAAAGATAAGTTTTTTGCTCAATAAATAAACATTGGGTTTTCTCACTCTATTTTTATAGTCTCATTATTTATATTTTGATTCTTTGGTGATATCGTGTCAATGACAGCTCAAGAGTGAAGGCAACATGAATGCCTCTTTGAGGTACGAAACATTCACAGTTCTTAACAAAAGACAGAAGTTAACATATTGAAGACAGAGAGTGAGACACAAAGACTCAGAGTTCCTGGTTCAAACATAATGATTCTAACTAACAAAATGGATGCATGTTACACAGAATGGCTTCTGGCTACTTATTCAGCATTCTCCCTTATTTCAACTTATTTCAACTAAACTGAACACTTATTAACACCATTCACTTAAAAGATGGAGAAGAGAAGACTCATTTGGGTGTATTATAGCAAGGTAGGAATAGAGGGGGCACCACCTTCCCATTACCCTGTTTTATCCACAGGGTAGCACGCTTGCCTGGGCCAGGCACATTCCCTCAGAATGAATATGTCAGGCGACAGATCAGATGTTAATGACCACACTTGGATTATGATATGGCTCATTTAGAGAGTCTCATAGAAATCTAATCATGTTTCACAGAATAATCTACATAAGTGACATTTACATCTCAGCAACCACCTCCCACTGCCACCCGCCTTCCTTGGTAAGTGAGTTCATTCTACCCAACCAGTGAGTGTTACAGAAGATTGGGCTCACTTGTCTCCTACATTTAGGCTCTCATAGCCCCATAGGACCTTCATGTATGAGAAATAAATCTTTTCAGAAATGTTAAATGTGAAGTGGGAATTTTTTTTCATTAGCTTGTTTTCCCTTAAGAATGAATCAGTGGGGAATTAATAGCTCAACTACTTTATCTGCTTATATGATTCTTAGAGTTTGCCCTTTAAAGTAAATTGCACTCAATATCTAACCTGTCATTTGCAACAATATGGATGAACCTGAACAACATTATGCTAAGTGAGAAAAGCATAATCCCAGTCACAGAAGGACAAATCTGCATGATTCCACTTGTATGAGCTATGTAAAATACTCAAACTCATAAAATCAGAGCATAGAACAGTTGTTTCCTGGTGCTGGGGAGGGGGGAAAAGGGGAGTTGTTGCTCAATGGATATAAAGTTTTGGTTAGGTGAGATGAATAAGTTCCAGAGATCTCCTGGAAAAAAAACATTGTGCTTATAAAAATTTGTGCACTTAAAAATTAGTTAACAGAGTATATCTAATTATTCTTACCATAAAACACACACGCACATGCAAGTGCGTGCACACAAAAGTACACAAGGAAACTTTTGGAGGTGATGGATATGTTTATTACCTTGATTGTAGTGATGGTATCATGGATGTATGCATGTGTCCAAACTCGTCAAATTGTATACATTAAACGTATATTTTTTATGTATTAATACAAAATCATTATTTCAATAGTTACTACTTATTACAATTAAACTTTAAGACAATTAATAATTACTTAGTATCTACTGTGTGTTTTATTTAACTTTTATTCGTTTTATTTTTTCACTTGAATTTTTTAAATTTTATTTCAAAATATTATGGGGTTACAAATATTTTTGTTACATGGATATCTTTTGTAATGCTTGAGTCAGGACTACAAATGTGCCCATCACCTGAATAGTGTTCATTGTACCCATTAGGTAGGTTTTTGACCCTCTCCAAGTCCGCTGTCCCACCGCTTGGTTTCCAATGATTTGTACTTTCCACTGTGGACACATGTGCTCATCACTTAGTTCTAATTTATTAGAGAGCGCATGTGGTGTTTATTTTTCCATTCTTGAGATATTTCCCTTAGGATAATGGTCTTCAGTCCCATCCAAATTGGTGCTCCAATTCATTCTTTTTATGACTGATTAATATTCTGTGGTATACATATACCACATCTTGTTAATCCACTCATGAATTGATGGGCACTTGGATTGATTCCACGTCTTTGCAATTGTGAATTGTGCTGCAATAAACATTTGCGTGCAGGTGTCCTTTTGATAAAATGACTTCTTCTCATTTGGGTAAATACACAGTAGTAGGATTTCTGGATCTAATGATAGGTCTGCTTTTATTAATAGTTCTTTGAGAAATGTCCATACTGTTTTCCATAGAGGTTGTACTAATTCACAGCCCCACCAACAGTGTATAAACATCCACACCATTTCTCTCTGCATCCATGCCAGCAACTAATTGTTTCTGGACTTTTTAATAAAAGTCATTCTAACAGGGATAAGGTGATATCTTATTGTGGTTTTAATTTGCATTTCCCTGATGATTGTGACATTGAGCATTTTTTCATGTGTTTTTTGGCCATTTGTCTATCTTCTTTTGAAAAACTTCTGTTCATGTCTTTTGCCCATATTTTAATGGGGTTGTTTTGTTTTTCTTGCCGATTTGCTTGAGTTTGTTGTAGATTCTAGATATGAGTCATCTTCTGACTCACTCTAAAATAGGACAAAAAATATTCTAAATTGATAAGTACAAAAGGCACAGGGAATTTATTTAGAGAAAATAAATATTAAAATCTTGAGAAAAGTTAAAATATTTTTAAGTATCTAGCACAAAATAAACACGGAAATAAGTTGTCTAGGTTTCCTTTCTTTAAAGGAACGTGTGTCCTTTACATGTGTCCAAGAACATAAAAATATTGTCATTTTATTGTAAAATTTGGAAACTATAACTGATAACTGTCTCTTTTACCATTTATTAGTGGATAGGTTCTGAATGAAAAATATCTAAGCAAAACATTTGTAGAAAACTATTAAGGTATTATAATTAGAAATGTTTTAAATGCACATTATATCATTATAGTCCTTCACTTAATAATGCATAATTATATATTTAGAAAATTTATTTTGAAATGAACCAATTTCTATAGTTCTTATTGTTATCAAACATTAGGTTTAGCAATAATGGTCAATAATAGTCCTATTTGCCCAGCTAGTTGAAATAGATTAAATTTTACACTTTCCACCTGTCTAAGATATTAACTGACACCAACATTATGGCTTCAGTAGTCTGGAAACAAACTCTATATTTTATATAAAGACATAAAAGATAAAAAACCTCATTCAAATGATGTAATTTTAAGAAGTCAAGGACATTCCATAAATTTCAGAAATCAGCCTCCTTTTAATTTTTTGCTTCCTCAACCATGATACTTCTCACTACAGGCTAGTGTATGCAGTTCCATAATTGCAAATGGTTTCAATACCATGAATTATATCAGTTATGATTCTTAGGCTCTAGCTATAGCAAAATATTAATTTTACTTAGAAATATTAATATAGAGAGAGTTCAAACAATTGGCAAAATGAGTGAAATCCTAAGCAATATTGAAGGATCAAGTATCAAAGCAAATCTGTCTTATCAGAAAAAGAACAAAGTGTCTCATCTGACATCACAGCCATCACTGGCCCTTGATGTGTCTGCCACTGGACACATCTCTGTTGCTTTAACCAGTGAATTATAGCCACCCTCTCATTTCACCACCTAGGGAGGAGCCAAACTTGAGACTTCTTTACCATAGGAAAAGAAGCAGGAGGATTCTGTTCTTCTGGATTTCATAGTCAAAGGTAGTGAGTTTCCTCCATATCAGTAGAATTTGGTCAGAAAAAGAGACCCCATTGGAAGCATTTTAAAAGGAAGAGATTTAATAAAGAGAACTAGGTGCTTACAATTGGAAGGGCTCCCAGCCCTTAGATTTTTGTGAGGCTTCAGATACTTTGGATGTAGCTAATGTTGCTTTGGTCAAAAATTTTAGGATATTATTTATAGCCATTAACCACATTTACACATCAGTGCCTAAGTAGTGAATTGTAGAAGAATGCCCAGCTATTGCTTCACATTTGACAAAGGCTGTAAGCTTGCCTGCTACTGCTAAAGGTTGCATGTCATCTTCCAGATTTTGCATGAATGCCTCATCGGTAGGATCTAAACAAAATTCTGTTCATGTCCTCTGCCCACTTTTTGAGAGGGTTGTTTGATTTTTTTCTTGCTGATTTTCATGAGTTCTATATACATGAACAGAAACTTTTCAAAAGAAGATAGACTAATGGCCAAGAAACATATGAAAAAATACTGAACATCTCTAATCATCAGGGAAATGCAAATCAAAACCACAATGAGATATCACTTATCTCCAGTGAGAATGGCCTTTATCAAAAAGTCCAAAAACAATAAATGTTGGCATGGATGTGGAGAGATAAGAACACTCATACACTGCTGGTGGGACTGCAAACTAGTACAACCTCTGCGAAAAGTAATACAGAGATACCTCAAAGGGCTACAAGTAGATCTACAATTTGATCCAGCAATCCCACTACCCAGCATCTACCGAAAAGAACAAAAGACATTCTATAAAACAGACATCTGCCCTCGAATGTTTACAGCAGCACAATTCACAATTGCAAAGATGTAGAAACAACCCAAGTGCCCATCAATACATGAGTGGATTAATAAAATGTGGTATATGTATAACATGGAGTTCTACTCAGCTACAAAATCAATGGTGAACTAGCACCTCTTGTATTACCCTAGATAGACCCGGAGCCCATTCTACTAAGTGAAGTCTCACAAGAATGGAAAACAAGCACTACATGTACTCACCATCAAATTGGTATTAACTGATCAACACTTAAGTGCACATATGGTAATAACATTTATTGGGTGTTGGGCGGGTGGTGAGGGGAGGAGATGGGTATATACACACCTAATGGGTACAGTGCGCACCGTCTGGGGGATGGACACGCTTGAAGCTCTGACTCGGGTGGGGCAAAGGCAATATATGTAACTTAAACATTTGTACCTCCATGATATGCTGAAATAAAAAAAAAAATTTTTAAAGATCATGATATATGTGTATAAATATATAATTCTTATGTTACTAAAGGTTATATAAGTGAAAATCTGTGTATATCAAAAACTATTTCAATTTTTAAATTCATTAAGAGTATGGATTCAAATATTAAATTTAATGTTCCAAAAAATCACCTCATAAACTCTATTCATAACATCTATTATTATTACTATTACAAGTATTTAGAATTCATTGTTGAAACCACTCTATAACAAGTTAGATGTGTGCTTTCAGCTTTTACAGTTACTAGATTATTATTTATCAGCTGTTAGTCATTATTTGTATTAACAATGTACTGAACAACATATTTTCAAGTAGAGAACACTTAGATGGAAACACTTGAACTAAGACACATATTCCACATTATCATAAAAATAAATCCTGAGAAGTCACCTGCTTAGCAGATCTAAATAGTGTGATTATTTTGCAATTGAAAACAATAGAGTACTTAAAGATTCAGTTAAAGAAGATGATCGCTGTTGGAATAAGAAATTATATATGAGTCATTCACTAAAACAAATTAACTTTCCCTTGAAGTCTGTTGAGTATATTATTATCCAAATTCAAGGGAAATACACTTAAAATTGCTCTTTATAGAGTTTTTTCTAAGATCAAAGTAATGTGAACCAGAGAAAAAGAAAATAAATATCTAAGAAGTACAGCTGAAAGAGCCAATTTAGAACCCACAAATGCTGACTTAGCCACCAAACTAGCCCTAAGTTTTAGTCTAGAAGATGGGTAAACTGAAGACTTTTACTGGACCTCTGACCATCCCCTTGCCCTCAGACA
>VSMD01101593.1:0-17976 GCA_008750895.1 Mirza zaza
TGTGTGTGTGTGTGTGTGTGTGTGTGTGTGTGTGTGTGTGTGTGTGTGTGTGTGGAGGGGTTCTCGCTCTGTTGCCCATGCTAGAATTCAGTCACCTGATCATAGCTCACTGCAGCCTCAAACTCCTGGGCTCAAGGAGTCCTGCCTCAGCTTCCCAAGTAGCTGGGACTACAAGTGCACACCACCATGGCCAGCTAACTTTTATATTTTTTTGTAGAGACCAGATCTCACTACATTGACAAGGGTGGTCTTGAACTCCTGGCCTCAAGTGATCCTCCTGCTTTGGCCTTCCACAATGCTGGAATTACAGGCATGAGCCACCACACCTAACCCCATCAGATTGATTTGGTTTTCAGTTCCTCTCCTTTCAAGGAGGGGAGGTTTGTAATAATACACACTTGGTCATCTTGTAAATGTGAACAACAGCAACTAGTGATACTTTGGAAGAATTATTAAACTTGGATCAAACTTCAGTGTCCTCATCTATAAAATGGGAATAATTAACAGTTATTTTGTAGGGATATTACAAAAGCTAAAATTGACAATATGTGTAAAATGCCTAGCAAGATAAATACTAGGGAACTTTTAAAAGTTTGCGGAAAATGAAATTAAAAGATAAAAGTAAAAAATAAACGTAAATAGAATTTCTCAATATAAGCTCCATCAAGGTCGAGACACTTTGTAGGTGATGACTTAGAGCCATTTCGCCCGTCCCTAAAGGACTCGGGGCCGTGGGAGTTTAACCATGTCAACGCGGTCTTTTTGCAATATTACCTGAACAAAAATGGGCACCCTTAGAGGTTTTTTTGAAGTCAGGAAACATAAAGAACACAGCAGAAGCCAGCTGGGGCCTGTAAGGTGAAGGTCTACCGGCTTTCCTGGGAACGCTCCCGGCGCCCTTGCTGGCGGGCGGCGCAGCGGGCGGCGCGGGCGGCGCGGGCGGTGCGGGCGGCGCGGGCGGCGCGGGCGGGCGGCGCGGGCGGTGCGGGCGGCGCGGGCGGTGCGGGCGGTGCGGGAGGGGCGGGCGGGCGGCGCAGCGGGCGGTGCGGGCGGTGCGGGCGGGCGGCGCAGCGGGCGGTGCGGGCGGTGCGGGCGGGCGGCTGCGCTCCTGCGCCGAGGCTGTGGCCGCGGGACACCCCGAGTCAGCACACGTGACCGGGCTGGGGCTCTTGAGACGGTCAGCAAGCAAAACACCTTGAGCTTCCCCAAAATTATTGTCATGACCGTGGTCCCGTTTGCTTTGGCTGCACCACACCCACCTCAGGCGGCCGTTGCTCTGGTTGTGCTTTGTCTTCGGAGTCACCCCGGCAAGGCCAGGTTCCGTCTCCTGTTACACTTCAGGGTCTTGGTCCCACCGTTCAAAATTTCTACTGAAATCTCTGTTTTTGTCTGCAACAGTTTTGGTATGCATTGAGTAGAAAGTTTTTTCTACCTTAACTCTTCAGTCAGAATTGCATAAGCTGAACCAATTGAGATGTCTGTGGTTTCGGCTATTGTTTCTGCTGTTAATTGTCAGCCCTCTTCAATTAGGGCAAAAACAAGATTAATTTTTTCCTTGAAAATTGACGTAGACAGTTGGCCACTATGGGTTTCATCTTCAACATCTTCTCATCCCTTTTTAAATGAGTTATCCATTTGTAAACTGCTGATTTCTTTGGGGCATTGTCCTTTTTATAAAGCATCAGTGATTCCACCACCCTTCCGCCCAGCGCACCATAAATTTAATGTTTGTTCTTGCTCAATTTTAGCAGAGTTCTTGCTCTGATAGGGGCCCTTTTAAACTGATTCCTTATCCTTCTTAGTGCCTCAAACGAGATCCCGTTCAGACATATTATAACAAGGTAGTATGAGTTTATTTTGGTGCAAAAAATTTTGAAGTCCATGCATCATGTTTTCCTAATACACATTTTCCATGAACTTTCTGAAGACTCCTCTTATTTCAATCAGTTAGAGAGGAACCACTTTCGGGTTGTGGGTGCTAAGCACTGCCCGAATCTGGCAACTTAACAGTAGTTGATTGGTTCACTCGTAAGGAGCCTCCCAGTCTCTGGGGAACAGGAAACAGGCAGTGCTGTGTCCAGCCAGCTGAGGGAGGAGGCTGTCCAGGGAAAGCCAGCGTCATTACATCAGCTCATTTGTCCAGCGCACAAGGAAGGTTCCAGTCAGAGAACTCTCTAGATAAAAGTTCAGTCACACAGATTAATGAAGCAACAGAGTAGGGCCAGGAGGGAGACTTGAAGAAGGCATTTGCAGCAAGCAGATGCTCAGTCATAACAAGAGACACTGTTCGCTTGGCTTGACTGACTCTAGACTCCACCAGCTAGTGTAGTCCAGTGGGACCACTCTCCTTGCAAGCAGGAATTGATGGAAATCTTTGACATCATGAAAGGCACTGCTGAAGACTGGAAACAGTTTTCAACAATTGAATGTAGGGCAGCTTTAAGAAAGTAAGGCCAGAGGCAGAGGCTTCAGGGCATTTTAAGAGAAAAAGAAAGGGAGAGTCACTACCTGGTGTAGGAAGTCAGGAATAAGGCATCTCCGTAAAGACCTGCATCTAAGGACCCAGACAGCTTTGATTTCGCTGGTGTTCTCATTTTCAAGAATACCTTTCTGCCAACACACACACACACACACACACACACACACACACACACACACACACACACAAATATACATCTATGCCTCAGAGATTCAGAATTGGCTCAGCACTGTAAAACTAATTCCATAGGAGAAAGCAATGCAAATGACGGTAAAATATGCCCAATACATTTCACCACTTGTGTCCACTTGGATCAATGAGTAGATTCATTGTCAGAGGCTGGATCTCTGCCTTGAGAAGGATTCTGAGCCCTCAGCTTGAGGGCTATCGTTCACTATCACCTTATCTGTTTGTCTGTTTCTGCCTCTCTTTCCCAAGAGAATGCACCTTCCATAAAGACAGGACACCTGTTGTCATTTGCGTGGCTGCAACTATAGTATGTGGCAGTTTGGTGCTCAATAAATAACCACTGAATGAATGTGTGGCATTCGTCTTGGGCATATTTAGGTAATTGCCTTCTTTTATTACATAGTATTAATAGTAAAAAAAAAGTTTCAAAGTTTTAAAAATGAAAATCTAATCTTTGATAGAAATGTCCTTATCTTCTCACTATTCCTTCTTCTCCCATGTGGACACTAAGTAACTATGTTGTCAAGAGCATTTGGATGAGGTTAGAGTTTGTTCTATAGGGTGTAAGGGTGTTTTTAGAGGTTTTCAAGAAGGGGATTGGCATGGTGAAGAGAGCTCTATTCTATAAATATAACTTTGGAAAGAGTATGCAGCATAGCTTGGAAGGAAAAGAAACTGGAAGCATGGAATCCAGTTAGGAGGTGTTATCGTGTGATACACGAAAAGTAATGAATGTGGGGATGGACTGGCGTTGGTAGAGTGCTGGGAGGAAAGGCACCACGTAGCTCTCACAGCAGAATGTACTACTATCACCACTTAATAATAAGCATTATAGTGACACTAATAATGATAACAATACTAAACAACACAAATAACTAGTAATAACATTCATTGAGTTTCTACTTTCTTCCAGAGACTCTTTGAAGCAGTGTAGGGAGCTTAAATGAGTTGTCTGGGATCGGACAGATAGTCATAAATGAAATTTTTAGTTATTACTCAGTTATCCTTAGTTATTTCACTTAGCCGTCAGTGACTTAAATACTTAGCTATTAATAAACTAATTGGGAAGTGAAATTAGTAAGTAAAACTGAAATTCAGATTTAAGTCTTCTGATTCTAAATCTAGACCCCTTTTCACCATACTACAAACTAAATCTTAAAGTACAACATCTGTGCTTTATAAATACAAATGCATATCACTTATGAAAATGCATTTTGCTTTTAAATAAAATGAGAGCTTCCAGAAGACAGAAGCAATTTCCACCTTCTATCTGTTTTTCTTATCCCAGAATGCACACACATATGTATGTGTATGTATGTATGCACACACGTATGCATGTAGGTGTGTATGTGGCTCTTCTGGGTGACTGACTGTGCCCATCTGCATTTTAGCAGGGCTCTGTGGTGACAGACACTTCCTCCAGAATGATGCCAAGCTGATGGCCAGACCCCTGGCAGGCAGTAGGAAAACTATTTTGAGAGTTAGGGGGCCTTCATTTTGCCCTCATATCCCAGGTTGAAATTCACATTCAGAACCCTCAGGCTTCTTTACTGAACACACTTGTTTCCATCTGGGTGGGGGAGGAAGGAGAAGTTGACAAGGACTGCACGGGTGATGCTGGGCACTGCTGGTGCTCACTGAAATCTTTAATATGTCCTCAAAAGCTGACTGTTCGTGCTCTCTTCCCTCTGCCTTGCTGCTTTCTTTACACAGCAGTTGCTTTTTCTCCTGACACTGCATGAGGCTGCAGGGATAAAGCAGCTTAGAAGAGAAGGTGGGATTTGTGCAAGGCCTTTGCATCAGGAGGGAGCCAGCTCGGATGAGAAAGCAGTTGCCTTCCTCAGGTGGCCCCGCAGCGGCCCTTTGCCGAGGCCCAGGCTTGCAGCGGCCTTTCTCCCTCACCCTACCCCTTTCTCTCCTCCCTCATCCCCTTGCTTTGAACAGGCCTTCTTTGTGAGCATGTAGAGCAGACCCAATCAAAACCTTGTTTGGAGATTGCAGAGGTGAATTCTGGAGGCCTCGGGACATGTTTTATTTATGTGGTGGGTGCTGTGCTTGGTTCTGCCAGACAGAGCAGAGAACTGGGAGCTCTCAGACAGTTGTCGGGCTAATGGGGACATAAGGTTTTACCTTTAGTTCAGGGCAACAGGTAAATTCTGGTTTCAGTGTGACATCTTTGAGTCCATTGTTGAAGTTCCAGACCAAAGGTATGGATCTAATTTATATTATGGAGGAAACTGAGGTTTAGCTATCCCTTTCCCTTTTCTTTTTCTTCCCAAGGAGTCTAGCAGGATGGTATTTTAAAAATATGGTTGTAGATATTTTTATTTTCCACTCTTTATCTCTTTTATTCCCTTCTACCTGCTTCGCCATGGAAGTAGATAAGAGGCCGTGACAGGGCAGGTAGCCTGTGATTCTCTGGACTTTTGTATTTCCAAATGCCCATACCATTAAGCAGATTATACACTAACACAAATATTAATATATAGTATTATACATCATGTAGGAGAAACTGAGCATCCTTTATCTGAAATGTTTAGGACCAGAAGTGTTTTAGATTTCAGATTTTTGGGGGAGGGTGGGGGGTGATTTTGGAATACTTACACTGTAGTTACTGGATGAACATCCCCAATCCCAAAATCAAGAGTCAAAAATGCTCAATGAGCATTTCCTTTGTGTGTCATGTCAGCACTCAAAAAGTTTTGGATTTTGAAAAATTTTGAATTTCAGATTTGGGATGCTAAATCTGTTTGTACTGGTATAGAATAAGGTGTCTGGGAATTGTAAACATTACCTTTGAGTGAATGTCTCTGAGGGATATATCTAGGATCATTCAAGAGAGGAAAGGGTTCCTGCCTTATCTTCCTCAATAGCAAAAACATAAAGTCCCTGGGTTAGTGTTTAGGCAGAGAGGCGCAGGGGAAAGATGAGAAATTTCAGGAGGCTCCCGGGAGAGAGCAGTGAGCCAGAAGCAGCGCTGAGTGAGCGCCGGGCACTGTGGAGGAGCGCAGTCCTCCTCTGAAGACAGCCCATTAGGCCGGTGGTGGCTGGGGCATCAGCTGCTCAGCCCCAGCCCCAGCGCCACTGCCACCACCACCTTCTCCTCGCACCTGCCAGGACAGAGAGACCTCCCTCCACCAGTGACCAGTGCCTCTGCCAGTGACAACCCAGCAACTATCTACTTTATGAGACTTAGCTTGATGCCTGGCCATTTACCCCATATGGACAACTCCCACTTTGTGATGTTCCAAGGCACCTATCCAGAAGCCTCAAGAAAAGTGATTTATTTGACTGCAATGAAGGAAATTTTGAATTGAGATCTCAAAATTCTGGCATTTATATTTGTTCTATTGTCTTAAGGCAGAGGATATTTTTTGGATAAGATGTAGGAAAAATTGTATGAATTCCTAAACTGCTCAAGGAAAAAATGCATATATTCTCCCTTTCCCCTCCCTAACATCTGCTACCCCAAAAAGTTGCTTGGAAATGAGATTCTCTTCCCTAGCCACCAGGAGCATAGTACACTCCTCGAGGAAGGTGCAGATTTCAGGCAGAGGGCATGCTTCTGTGCTTCGCAGCTTGCAGACACGTTGCTTTCTGAGTTTCTCCACACAGAGAAATAGTTGCTTCTATTAAAAAATCAAGAGAAAACACATACTTTCTGGGTTTGGGGCTTCTTCTGTATAATAGGAAGATTGGCCAGCATGGAGATACATCTACACACGCTGCTTCCTTGCCACCTGACAGCCCTCCCGGCTCACTGACCACCTTGAGTCCTCACTGCGCCTTTGACATTGAGGCAAGGAGAGCTGCAGCTGCCTGTGGGATCGTGCTTCATGCACCTTTCCTCACGTTCATCTGTCTTTCCTTTCATGGTGCTTCCAAGGTCCTTCAGCACAACGTGATTTTGTCATGGAGAGGAGCCCTGCTCTCGGCTCCTAGCAAACGTTTGCTCCCGCGATCTGGACTAAGTGCTTGGTCAGGAGTCATTTGGCTGGCCCACTCCCCATTTGGGAAATATTTGTGGGTATTTGCTTGTGGCAATAATATCTCAGATTGCTTTAGGGTTTTTTCCAACTAAATCTCCAAATTGCTCTCCCTAGGTCTCAGAAATGGAGAGGAGTGGGCAGAGACAGGACTCATTAGCCCTATAGCCCAGAGCTTTCAAGCTATACTCACTTTTAAATTGCACTGCACCCCACAAATCGATTAAGTTCAGGCTCTTTCCGTGGCTCTGCATATAACCCACTCATAGCTGACTTAAGTATTCTTTCTTCCCTGCTCCCATGTCCTGCCTTGCTTGTAATTATGTGGTTTCTTGAAGATTATGTAGCTCTAAAGAACAGGAATTTGTCTGAGGCTATCTACCTAAGGAAATGAACACTCTGTGGTTTGGAATTTTGCCAAATGTGTTTGATAATTAATTGGGTGACTTTAGACAAGTAATTTTCCCTGATAGTGCTTCAGTTTCCTTTTATAAAAGAAGACTAGACCTAGAGTGACCTCTACTTATTCATTCAAGTGATTCATTCAAGTAATAAGCATCAAGCACCTAAGTCACAGACCCAGTCCTAGGGGCTGAGAATGTAAAAGAGGAAAAAGACAACATCACTACTCTCGGGCATCTTAAAGTCTGGAGGCAAAGCCATATATCTTTATATCTGTTTATTATCCATCATACTTATTACAAATATCTTTATATGTATAGTAATGAAAAATATATACATATTATTCAGAAAGCAGTGTGATAAGAGCATGGGTACATATGCACAAAAGTGTGTGCAATTGTTGAATAAGAACTTTTGCAGGAAACAGGGAAGGCTTCAGAGTGAAGGCAAGTTTTGTGTCGATCTCGAAGTAGGAATAGAATCCCGATGGCATTCAAGGCTAAGGGAATATCATGTGCAAAGCCCCAGAGACATAAAAATCGAGGTGTTTGGGGATGTAGGAAGTTTGGCTCAGCCAAGGTGGGGCAGGGCGTGCAGAAGCAGGGCTGCAGGAGCCATTAGAGACAGGTTTCCTGGAACTGCATATATCATTTAAGAAAGTCATCCCTTCAGAGGTCTTTACACAGGAATGCTTATTTACTCACAAATTCTTATTTTTCCTGGAATATTTTGGTGTTCTTGTATTAATAATCTGAGATCATTTATCCTCTTGAAGTTCATTTCAAAATCAACACTTTTCAACGCCTGCGCTAACATGCGCAGCACTGGTAGGAAGCAGCGCATAGACTCTGGCTGGCTGGCGCTCCTCCTCGGGGTGGGGGAAGGGCAGTGTGCCCCCGGCTCAGCCTGCGGCCCAGGAGCCAGGCACGCACACACTGGCCATCTCGGTCTGGTGAGGTTAGCCACCAATCACTGAGTGCAATTTCAGATAAACGATTTTTTTTTATTCCTTTGAAATCATTTTGTTTTCACAATGACCTCTCTCTTGATGGGTGGAAGATTCTTCCCATTTTGTAGCTCAAAGGCGAGGAGAAGAGACTTAAATTTCTTTTCCTAGTTTCACCTGACTCCACTAGGAATCTGCCTTTCTCATATGTTGATTCTGTTATTGCCAGCAGCTGCCTGGTGGTCTCCATTTAGTTTTCTGTCTCCATCTTTAAATTATTAAGTGTGTTTAGCTCTGAAAACCTGGTGCCTCTAGTTCGGTTCTACTCCCTCTGCTGGCCAGGTGTCAGCTCACAATGGCAAAATGAGGCTATTTCAGGGTAGTTCCTTCGTGAAGACTATCATACTATTTCTTTTAATTTCTTGGCAATACCATGGTGGAATTAAAAAAAAAACACTATTTAAAATCAAACAGCTCTTCCTCTAGCAGATTATAATAATTTAAAAACACTGAAGATTAAATTTAGGGCCTCCACTGGGTCCCTGGCCTTGGTATTAATTAACAAAGCTCGAAATGAGCTGTGATTCATTGCAAGTCCAGGGGCACAACACAGTTTGATGAATGTGTTCAGATTTCAGGGAGAAAAACATTCAGACGGTTGCTTGAGGCAGGAGTCTCTGGAATAATAACCACTTTGGTTTCAAAACCATGTCTTTGCCATACAAATTGCAGAGTGTATCATCCCTGGAGTGAAGTCTGCTGATAATAGAGGAGAAGTAGAGATCTGGAGCCATCTGTGCAGCAAGAGCCTTGCAGGGCTTTTCCCTCTCTCTCTTCCTCCTATCTTGTTTCCCCTTTTCAAAGGATCAGACTTGAAGAGTAGAATAAATCCAGGTAGGAGGGGAAGCTGGTTTTGAGATGGGGATTTCAAAATAACGGAAGACGCTTTGACAATTTAAAAATACAGAGACATTCATCCACATGATAATTTTTTCTTCATTCTCAGAATCATTGTAGAGACAGCTGTCCACGGGAGCTCAAGGATCTCGGAGTAAAGGTCATAAAACTTTGAAGAGGCAAGAAGCTGCAATGATGGTTTCCTCTCATCCCTTGCTTTGTGCTAGAGGACCCTGGGTGCAAGCTGCTTAAGCAGGGTATGTGCAGCATCACAGAGATGGCTGGAGGAAGGCTGGGAATGGAATCCTGACCCAGACAGAGGGCGAGGAAGGTAATGAGGAAGATGGGCTTGGACTTCAAAAGGCTTTGCTTTTGTGTCCTGGCTCCATTTCTGCTAGCAGCAGGGTTGGCTTGGTGAGTGTCACACGGGCCCATGTTTAGAAGGGCTCCACACTTAGTTTAATTCTCTGCTGTTGTTGTCTTCAAATTCTCAGTTTATTTACTTTTTATTAAAAAAATTTTGTCAATGATAATTTTGCAAATATATGGAAAATTATTAGCTTTTCTGAGCCATAACAGGTCTTATATAGCAATATTTTCGATGTGTTTTTCCTGGAAATTTATGGTGCTATTTTTGTTTTTGCTCAAGGTGCTATTTATTGTTCTTGAGTTCCGTTCACACTGTGTTACACAGAACCACTGCACCCCCAAACAGGGGTTCTTTCTCTTCCAACAAGTGCAGCTCTCAAGGGGAAGGAGCAAGAGGAGACAGTGATGGTCAAAGGAATCTTTAAAAAAAAAAAATAATTACACTTTGGGGTGAGGACTTCGCCAGAAGGTCTCATTCAGTGTGATTTAAGGGGAGCAGTTAATAGCAGTCTTTCTTCTAGGTGCGGAGGCATGAAGGTCAAGAAAGGAAAACCTCAGGCTGTAGCTTTTATTTACCCAAGCGTGTCTGGAGTTAGAGGGTAGTCAAGACAGAAAAGGATGTTTTGCTTTGACTGCTGTGGGTTTCTTTCTTTTTCCTTTTCCTGCCTCTGTAGGGTCCCATTGCTCAGAGGTGAGAATGAGCAAATAGGGGTGCTTGGGCGAGATGCCCCAGAGGGCAATGATGATGCTGGATTCTGCAGACGTCTTGCCCTGGGCGAGGGTTCTCACAACACAGATCTGGGGAGCTCCGTGATGACAGAAGAACGTTTCAGAAACACAGGGCAGGGCTGCTCTTTGATAACACTTTGCAGCGCCAGCAGGTCCGTGAGAGTAAGTGAAGACTTCATTGAACGTGGTATCGGGGAATCTGTCACCATCGGTGCTGGCTGTAGACATTAGAGAGGTGACAATAAAAAGAAGGAAATATCACAAGATTTGTTTGGGAAATGTGTGCTAATTGAGGTCATTCGAGAGAGCCATTAAACTATTTGTGATTAGCTGCCCTCCCCCTGCCCACAGAGAGCACCGCACTCCATGCATGCCCTACCACGTGGGGAATCCGGGCTGTTCTAGACTACAATGGTGTGTGGTCTGGATACATGTTTAGGACTCATTGAAAACCGGGAAAGAATGACGTGGAAACGTGGACTTCAGTGAATATGTTAGAAGGTCAAAACAACAGGGTCTGGAGAATCAGGGTGGGTTTGAGACAAACCTGAAACCCATGGAGTGTAGGAAAGGACATGGTTAGTAATTCCAGATGAGGAGAACGTTTTTCCTTTCTTTTAAAGTATGGCTATTTTCAGCCCCATCAATGCTGCCCAAGTGAAAGCCCCAGAGAGGACGGCAGATTCGGTTCCCGGACACAGAGGCCACTGCCAACCGCATTGCCTGGCCCTACAGCCGCCTTCCCCCTCCCCCGCCTGCACTAGCAGTGCCAGTGACATGTGTCTGTCACCTCCCCACCACGTTTAGCACACCTCGCTCCACTCCAGGAGGGATGAAAGGGATCCAAGGCTGAGAGGAGCCTGCTCTTCAGACACCTAGGCTCGAGCAATCCTAGGACGATGGCCACAGGGAAATAGTGGAGAAGACTGAATTATTCTGATTTACCTTCTCCTGTTAATCGAGTCCCTTTGCAACCACAGGAGACTTTCAGGAAAAACAATCAGCTCATTTCTCTCCTTTCATATAGAGTGTAGTTTTTTGAGATCCCATTCTATATTCTTTGTGTACCCTACTCTAGCGATAAGACCCGTTTCTGGAAGGGGTGGGGTCATAGTCCTCCATGCACTGTGTTAGAAGGAGGAACAAATTCTCCATTGACCCAAGAAAGAAAATGCTTCCCAGCTCTTTTCTGGAGCCTATAAAAAGGCCCCAAGTACAGAAAGTTTATCAGATTCACTTTCTCTTCTTGATCCTCTTTCTGAGTCTATATCTACTAATAAGGCTGTTGGTGATCTGTATTTCCCCAAAGACTCCCTACACATTACCTATCTAAGAGGGCTGATGGGAATTTCAGACCTGCCCCCAAATTTCAGTAACTCAGGGACTAGAACTAACTCTATTTTCAAGGTTGGGGATTTTATAATTCTGAGGATTCCAGGGGCAAAACTCTTTCTGGAAAATAAATGTTCTTAACAGTAAACTGGATTTCTTAGACGAGGCAGGATATTGGCACTGTGTTTTGATACAGTAGCTGCTTCCATCTTTTGCACATGGATAATGTCTTGCTCATTTTTCAGTCTTGGTCAAGGAAGCAGAGGACAGAGCTTTAGCGCAGGAACGGGCTTGCCTTAGGCATGCTTTTGAGCCCCACCAACCTATGACTTTTCACATCTCCTTTACTATTATAATTTGGTTCTTCATATTGCTATCTATGATTGTACCTCAGTTTCGATGACTAATTGGGGTAAAGGGAAAAGAAGACCAGCAAGTAAATGAATCCCAACCTAGAGACTCATAAAGGTAACCAGAGGCTCCAAAAACTATTTTTACTATTTCCTGCATGAAGAATATATATTTATTTGAGGGAAAGTGTAACAGGTTAACTAAAATACCTATATCTCCAGAATAAAAACTCCAAGAGGATACAGGTTTTTAAATATTTTGCTCACTGTTATAATCCAAGCCTCTAAAAACAGTATAAGGAATATCATATTTATTGTGCAAAACAATGAACAAATGGTATTTATGGAAAGTTTCAATTCAAATCAAAGATTTATTTCCTATCTGTACCATGCTCTCTTCTTGTCATAGTACAGATACACAGAATTTTAGGGATCCTCCAAATCCACCTACCTACCTAGATTAACTATACTGAACAACACCATCCAAGGAAGCCACTAATGGAGACCAAGGAAAGTCAGGGAAAGAGTACAGGCTGGGTAATTCCATCTCTTTCACTATTTACCCAGATTGGTGACCCTAGGTAAAGTGCATACACTTCCCAAAATTTAGTTTCTGCATCTCTAATGAATGACAATAGTACTAACTTCACTGGGTCTTTGAGAGAGTAAAATGAAATAATGCATGCAACAGGTACCTAGCTTGTTGTGTGTCACATAATGAGCATTCAACGAATGTTGATTCCTCTTCTCTTACTTTGATAAGCAATAAAACCAAGGGGAACACAAGCTACAAAGTGATACATTTTCACAGCAATGGCTCCTAGGGGATAAGTATTGCTTATTTTGTGAATTCCTGACAGTTTCTTATTTCTGAGTACTTAAAAAAACTGTATTATCACTAAAAATTGCTTTTGGGACCATTAACCAATCGTATCAAGGGCAACTAAAAAATATCATATTTGATTATTCACTTACTGCAGCTATTAGTCACACGTGTGGATGGCACCCACTCCTTCAATTACATTATAGAAGCTACCTGTATCTCCCATAGTGCCTTATAATTGTGTTTTGTCTAGAAGTGGTCAATATATTAGGTTTACAGGCTGTTTAATGAAGACTTTACAATATTTTGTTCAACTTTATGTGCTGTGCTTTATGAAGAGAAGCTGCCCTGAATCCCAAAGCACAGCCACGTTAGCCTGACCTCTGGCCCTTCTGGGGGGTTCTGGGTGAATTCACACAGGGGAGGCAGAGGCGCCCTGCTCCTCTGTGACGCTAGAGTGCCTGGGTCTCTGGGTTCACTGCTGCCATATTTCTAAGGAAGCTCCCTGAGAGCTGGTGCCAAAGGACTGTCAGTATATCTGGGAATCTTCCCAAATCTTAAACACAGCTGGAAAAACACAGGCTCTTTGGGGGATGCAATTGACTAGGTGACATTAGGCAAACTGCTTGCAAGGTGATGACTAAATGAGGTCTCAAGTTTCCAGCCCAGGGATAAAAAAGAGAACGCAGGAAGGTAACAGGCTAACTACTAACCCAATTTTCTCAGGTGTTGTCCGAATTTAATTTTCAAAAGAATCACCCAGGGAGCTTTTAAAATACAGACTCATAGGTCCAGCCTTATACCTGCTGAGTCAAAATTTCTGTACTTAGACAAAACAAAGCAAAATAAAACAACAACAAAAACCTCCCCAGAAGATTTTGGTGTAGCCAATCCAGTTCACTAACAATAGAATCATTAAATTGTCCTCCACCTGTTGTTGCCAAAGCGGTATTAATGCACCAGAGTGCTTGCGTGCAGGCATAACTCACTGTACCGCACTTCATTTTATTGTGCTGCACGGAGCTTGTACTTTTTTTTTTTTTACAAATTGAAGCTTTGTGGCATCACTGCATGGAGCAAGTCTATCAATGCCATTTTTCTAACAGTTGTGTTGCTTCCTGTCTCTGTGTTATATTTTGGTAATTCTCAGAATATTTGAAATTTTTTACTACTATTTTTACTATTATTATATCTATTATGGTGATCTGTGATCAGTGATCTTTCATGTTACTATTGTAATTGTTTTGGGGCACCACAAACCACACCCATATAAACTGGCAAACTTAACTGATAAATGTTGTGTGCTGTGACGTCTGTTCTCCCACCCCATCTCTCTCCTTCTCCTCAGACCTCCCTCTGTCCTGAGACACAACAATATTGACACCAGGTCAATTAACCCTACAGTGGCCTCTAAGTGTTTAAGCAAAAGGAAGAGTTACATATCTCTCACTGTAAATCAGAATCTAGAAATGATTAAGCTTAGTGAGGAAGGGATGTCAAAAGCCAAGGTAAACTGAAAGCCAGGCATCTTGTACCAAACAGTTAGCCAAGTCCTGAATGTAAAAGAAAAGTTCTTAAAAAAACATTAAAAGTGCTACTCCAATGAACACATGAATGGTAAGAAAACAATTTTGAGTGTTCTGGATAGAGGATCAAGCCAGCCACGTTTTTTTATGCTAAAGCCTAATCCAGTGAAAGGCCCTAAATCTGTTCAATTCTTTGAAGGCCGAGAGAGAAGAGGAAGCTACAGAAGAAAAGTTTGAAGCTAGCAGAGGTCGATTCATGAGGTTTAAGGCAAGAAGCCACCTCTATGACACAAAAGTGCAAGGTGGAGCAGCAAGTGCTGATGCAGAAGCTGCAGAAAGTTATCCAGAAGATCTAGCTAAGAAAATTGATGAAGATGGTTGCACAAAATATATTTTCAATGTAGATGAAACAGCCTTCTATTGGAAGCAGATACTGTCTGGTACTTTCATAGCTAGAGAGGAGAAATCTGCCTGGCTTCAAATCTTTAAAAGAAAGGCTGACTCTCTTGTTAGGGGTTGATACAACTGGTGAGTTTAAGTTGAAGCCAATGTTCATTTACCATTCCAAAAATCCTTGGGTGCCTTCAAATTATATTAAATCTACACTGTCTATGCTCTATAAATGAAACATCAAAGCCTAGATGACAGCACAACTGTTTATAGCATGGTTTACTAAATATTTTTAGTCCACTGTCAAAACCAACTACTAAGAAAAAAAGATTCCTTTAAAACTATTACTGGTCATTGATAATGCACTTGGTCACCCAAGAGCTATGATGGAGATATATGAAGAGATTTGTTTTCATGACTGTCAACATAACACCCATTCTACAGTGCATAAATCCAGGAATAATGTTTACTTTCAAGGTTTATTACTTAAGAAATGTATATGGTAAGACTAGAGTGATAGTCTTAGACAATAGTGATTCTTTGAAGGATCTAAGTAAATTAAAAACCTTTCAGAAAGGATTCACCATTCCAGAGGCCATTAAGAACATTTATGACTCATGAGAGAAGGTCAAAATATCAACCTTAATAGGAGTTTGGAAGAACTTGATTCCAACCAACCTTTATGGATGACTTTGAGGGGTTCAAGACTTCAGTGGAGAAAGTCACTGCAGATGCGGCAGAAATCGCAAGAGAACTAGAAGTGGAGCCTGAAGATGTGACTGAGTTGCTGCCATCTCATAATAAAATTTAAACAGATGAGGAGTTGCTTCTGATGGATGAGCAAAGAAACTGGATCACTGAGGTGGAACGTACTCCTCGTGAAGATGCTGTGGACACGGGTGAGATGACAAGGGACTGAGAATATTACACAAACTTAGTGACAAAGCAGTGGCAGGGTTTGAGAGGATTGACTCCAATTTTGAAAGAAGCTCTACTGCAGAGAAAATGCTACCAAATAGCATCACAGGCCACAGTGAAGTCTTTTGGGAAAAGAAGACTCAATCGATGGGGAAAGCTTCGTTGTCTTACTTCAAGAAGCTGCTTCAGCCACCCTGGCCTTCGGCAGCCACCAGCCTGGTGACCCGGCAGCCGTGGGCATGCAGGCGAGACCCTCCGCCGCCCAAGGCGTTACATCTCCTGAAGGCTCAGGCAATCGTTAGCAGTTTAAAGAAATAAAATATTTTTAAATTAAGGTATGTACGTTGTTTAGACAGAATGCTATCGCACACTTATTAGGCTACAATATAGTCAGTGTAAATGTACTTTTTTATGTACTGGGAAAACAAAAATTTATGTGACTTCTTTTATTGCGATATTCGCTTTGTTGCTGTTGTCTGGAACTGAACCAGCGGTATTCTGAGTTTTTTCTGTGGTTGTTTCCTCCAGAGACACATTATATCCTTAATCAGATGGAAAATTTTGTTCCCTTGCACATGGTTGTTCTGCTTTTCCACTGCCTTGCCGCTGTGCCGGTGAGCTGTCTATCACAGGACTCTGGCCCTCACCAGCCTGCCGTGGGAAGCCTCCAGCCGCCGGGGAGAAGGGTTGGCTCCCACTGCCACACTCTCCTTTGTATTTCACTTCGTTTCTGCACTTTTCAAAATAGCCGCACTTATTTGTTTGCCTGTGTCTTTCCTCACAGGGAGGCAGAGCAGTCTTGGTTCTCCCCAGCACCTACCGCAGTGGTGAATGTCAATACTCAACATTTAAATGGGTGGATTGATCAGTGAATGAATTATTGGGTGAACGTTAAATTTATCAGGAAAATAACTATTTTTCTAGAAGAAAAGAGCTCCGAGAAAAGTGGCAGAGCAGTATTCGTGCTATGGCTTCCTCAGGCTGCTCCTGTCTTCAGCCACCCACACATGGGCAGAGCACCATGCTGTAGAAGAGTCTAGCAGAGTCAAGAGAAGTTACACCAATCAAAAATCAGAAAATTTGCCTTCTGTGGGTGAGCTAGATCTGGTTACCTGGGGAACCAGATTTATCTCTGTGTCCTCAATACAGTAATACATCTCAATGAGGGCACTTTTAATAACCAAGTGATGTGTAATTGCCTGTATAAATTATGCATCTCTTATCCAGCTCCAGTGCACCCAGAGAATTATGGAGAAAACCTCCTCTTAGCACTTTTATGTGGCTGTTAAGATGCAATTGTTGGATCCTTTGGAGAGTTTTAACGGGAACCCAATTTACTTATTTTGAGCTTTTTGGAAATTCTTTGGAGAGAAGATGGAAAAGGGAAAAGAGTCACTAGAATCTGTAAACTCATAAAACAGAGAAGCAGAAATACAGAATCATTGAATTGTTGCCCTAGAAAGACCTCAGAGGTCACTGAGTCCAAATCCCTAACTAATGGTTTAATCACCTGAATAAAAGACAAGGCTAGGGGGTGTTTGGCCTCTGCATGAATCTCTGCAGTGGGGCGAGCTCAGTGGGGTTGTGGAGTGGAAGAAGCAAGGTCTTGCGGTTAGACAAAACACAGGCCACATCCCCTGTGAGCTAGGCAAGGGCAGTCTCCCTGGGCTTCGTTTTCTCTGTGAATGGGGAATGATGGTGCCTATCTCACTGAGTTACCATGATTATTAGATGAAAAAGTACCTAATGGGAATAATATTTTGAGAATTTTAAACCTATACTAATTTCAACGCCCCCACCTTCCGGATCACAAGTCATGTGCCCCCCAGCCATGCTGCCGTTCGGACCTTTTCAGTGGCAGCAGGAGCCACCTCTGGAGGAGGAGGACACAGCGTGGGGAGGCGGCCTCCGCCGAGGAGGGGAGGACAGGAGGCCAGCCCAGTTTCGGGGCAGAATATGAGAGAAGAGGAGGTGCGTGGGAAGTATGGGGTTCAATATTTGTACTCCTACTTTAGGGAGAATCCCGGAGGGAGGGGCGGAACCAGGCGGTTGAGGGCAGCCGACAGGCAGGAAGCAAGCACCCTGCCTCCAGTGCGGTCCGGGAGGTGCCGCTGCCAGGGCCACCTCCTCCGGCCCTGGCACCAGCAGAGTGGAGTGGAAGCGCACGCGCAGGGAGGCAGAGAAGACGAGGGTCAGCCCTGGGGGCCGCGGGCCTCCCAATGTTCCGAGGCAACGTCACTGCCGATTTCACAGCCTGCGGTGGAGAGTGTGGCCATCCCCCCGCCAACCCCCCCCCCCTGCCGTGCCCCCCTGACCCCGCCGTGCCCCCTGACCCCGCCGTCCCCCCCCCCGCTGTCGCCCCCCATCGTCCCCTCTACGTCCCACCGCCGTCCCCACGCCGCCACCACCCCCGCTATCCCCTGGCCGTCCCTCCCCTCCCCCGCTGTCCCCTCGCCATCCCCCGCCGTCCCCACCCCCCGCCTCTCCCCCGCCGTCCCCCCCGGCCTCCCCCCCACCGGACCCCCACTGACCCCACGCAGGCCCCCCGCCCCGCCGACCCCCGCCATCCCCCCGCCGTCCCCTCCCCGACCCCCACCGTCCCCACCCCTGCCGGCCCCTCCCCCCCCACCCCACGCTGTC
>VSMD01101596.1:0-80364 GCA_008750895.1 Mirza zaza
GCCAGTAGAATTTTAGAATTTTCAGCATTGTCATTGGTGCTGAGGTTTTTGTTTGTTTGTTTTTTTGATCTTTTTTTTTCTTCCTTTTATTTCATCATATTATGGGGGTACAAATATTGTTAGGGTTACAAATATTGCCCCTGCCCCGCTCCCTCCCCCCATGTTTCTTTTTTAAGAATTTGAATTATCTTTAGCTGTTGGCATTTAGCTTCCAGTTCAACACAAGCCCCACTACTCTCTCTTGGTTGCTTTATATTAATACTTATGTGACTTGCTTAAGCCCCTAAATCATTTTGTTTTTTTGTTATACTAGAAAAATCTCATCTAGATTCATCTCTAAGGTATATAGTTCCTCTCAAAGCAATGTCTTCTATTTGCACAATTTGATATTAGATTTAATCCTATATTTCAAGCTGAAATATATTATTTTGTTAAACTATTCAAAAATTTTTTCTATTATCATCAAACACACACAAATATAAAGCAAACAACAGGTGGAAAAACAAGGTACAAAAGGAAAATAAGCTTATTCTTTCAATACACACATAAAAAAAAATCCCAGATTAGCATCTGGATGGTTCCAATTACTAGTCCCATGATCTTGACCAGTCAGTTAGGAAGTCTGATTCTATTCCCACATTGCTAAAAAATATTTCATGACATTATTAATATAATAGAATAAAATAAAACAAAGTACAAAAGGAAAATAAGCTTATTCTTTCAATACACACATAAAAAAAAATCCCAGATTAGCATCTGGATAGTTCCAATTACTAGTCCCATGATCTTGACCAGTCAGTTAGGAAGTCTGATTCTATTCCCACATTGCTAAAAAATATTTCATGACATTATTAATATAATAGAATAAAATAAAATATAATATAACATGTGCAAAATCTCATATACAGTACATAAAAAGCATGTAAGAAATAGTAATTGTGAGCATTAGTGTATTTTTAAATTATATAATGAAGTAGTACACTAAAGTTGTTATTAATAAGATTTTGGTCTTTGGCATTTCCTATCAGGGTGATGTGGATCAGGTAACTTAACCTTTGTCTCAGTTTCCTTCTCCGTAAAAATAAGCACAACTATAGTACCTACTTATGGGAGAGTAATGAGGATAAAATTAGTAAACATATGTCAGACTCTTAGAACTGTGATTCACACATAGTGGGTCTCAATAAAAGTTACTCATTAGTGAATATTCAGAGAATCAGCATGTTGTTATCCATAGATATTGGCCTGGCACAAGCAATGTTAACTCTGAAAGCAACGTAATTTTGTCTAAAAGCAAGCAAGGGACAATTGTCTAAAAATGAACATGACACAATGGAAACACACACACAAACACAGAGCAAGTGGATTTTGCATAGAAGAGAAAGACTAGGAGTATGAATTCACAAGCTTCTGATCAGTATAAAGAAGGAAGAAATACATTTGAAAACAATATCAAAGTTTTGATGTAGTCTCTTGCATCAGTAAATTTTTTTTCTGGAGTTTAATGGACAGAAATGTATTTTTAATTTTTAAATTTAAAATAAAAGTAAGAATCCCGAATTCTTTACTGAAAATAAAAAAATAGAAAAAAATGGATCTTAATGGGAGAAGCATATACAGAATATTGACTCATAGTTGTTTCTATAAAATCCATATGTCACATGCATACCATGGAATATAAAATTAAATATGATTAATCTAGTATAAAGGTGCACTTCGAAACACATTGAGCAATAACACAAAGAAATTACAAAAAGAAGAAAAGAAAAGGCAAAGGGTGACAAACTCAGACTTGCCTAGAACTGGGAGGCAGTTAAAAACTCCTCCTGCCTGAGGCAACCAACACCTTATTTTGTAGCTGTGTTGACTCTGCCCCATTCAGCTATCACAGGTGTGTTTAGTTCAAAGCATTTATACAGCAAAATTTCCCAGATAGTGAGAACATTCTGACATTGGTAATAATGAGGAACTGTGTGATACGGTTGCCAAAAACAATGTTATAAAAACCAGCTTTACAGATCCTGTAAAGTCTATAGTGAAACCCAAGGAAATAAACAAGAGTCTAATTTTATGGTTTATGCCTTGTGTATTACATATAAAAGAATGAAGTCACGAAAGCCAATATCATTTGGTTATTCTTTTTCTCAAATGAAAATAATCTTACAGGATTCAGTGTCACTAAAGAAGTGTAAATAATTTTCAAACTGAATTCATGCAGAATTTTTCATTTTGTCCTGTTCTCCAAAGACCAAGCAAAATTATTTACAAACTCAGAACACAGTTCATTAAGCAGCTTTTGTAAATGTTATAGAAAAAAACAACCAGTTTCTTCTTTTTCCTTTCCTTCTTAAATTTCATTTAATCCACAATATCAGTATGTTCTTTCCTACTTTATCCTACTACACATTAAAAATAATTCTAATTAACACATTTTCCAGACAATTTTTAATTTAAAATCAATGCATGAAAGTCTTATGGCAATAAGTTAGAAAATCAGTTTCCATTCTAAAAAAACACTTATCATTTTTTAAAAATGCATTTTTTTAAGACAGGGTCTCACTCTATTGCCATGGCATATGAGAACATGCCAGTGGCATATTCTCATAGCTCACTACAGCCTCAAACTTCTGAGCTCAAATGATCCTTGTGCCTTTGCCTACCAAATACCTGGGAATACAGGTGTATACCACCACTCCTGGATAATTTTTAAATATGTATTTTATAGAGATAGAGTCTAGCTATATTGCTCCATCTGATCTGGAACTCCTACCCTGAAGCGAACCTCCCACCTCAGCCTCCCCAAATGCTAGGATTACAGATACATTGAATGAGTTAACTTTTGGAATTTTGAGTTGAATATGATAGTCTAAGGTAAAACATTACTAAGGGCTTCTGTTTTGATCGAATTAAAAAAAATATTCTTTGGTACACAGTCAAGTTAGAAATTCTGAGTGACAAAAATTATCAGCATGAATTGAGCAAAAATACTTTGAATTGGACTTGATTTTTAATTCTGCTTAAGTAGCTATAAGACTGTCAACTCACTTCACTTTTCTGTGTCTAGTTTCTTCTTCCTCACAATGGGAATAATCACATCCTGTCTGAGTTTGATTCTCAACAGTCATCAAATCACCCCCTTCAATGAGAGGAGTGTTAACACATTAACTGCCATATGAGTTATATTTAACTCACGCTAGTACTGAGGCCAGGGCCTTATGAAGCAAAACCTGGGCGAAACCCTCCAGTTGGTTCATGCAAATCTTACTTGTTGATGTTGTCATTGTTACAATTAATATTGACAATTTAATTTTAAAAATGTGGATTAAATGAATAGAAGTCAATAAATTTCATTTTTCTATTTATATTTAACTTTAAATTACATTTTAGCCTGACAAGTCAAAAAAAAATTTTGCCCTTATGAACTATTTTTCAAGTTTTCACAGTACTCTTTGAAAATTATCAATTTTCAAATTTTTATATTACTTTTTTATTGAAAAAACACAGAAAATAATAAAAACACATTTTTTCATTAAATTAGAAAGGATCATTTTGTTTTCGAAGTTTTTATTTCATTTTGGTAATAAAAAACTGTGGCCCAAGGGAAAAAAAAATTTTTCTCTGGTATGGCAGTCAATGTGTTAAACATCACCAAATGTGATTCTTTCATAAGCATGAGGCTGCCTTCTGGGAAAACAGCCAAATTGTCTCCATAAGAAGGAGATTTTGCAGGTGTTCAAACAGGTGGTTTGCATGGAGGTGAAAGAGGAGATGAGGTTTGGTTTGATTACACCTCACATCATGCAGATTTTGGTATAAAGAAAATTTCTAACTATAAAAGCAAGAGAAAAAAAAGAGTAGAACTGTGGTACTGTGCTTTCTTTACTTCAGTTATTTTTCTTCGAGAACATTTATTGTCAGTAGCCAGTAGCAAATGGGAAGTGAGGAAAAAAAAATCAGGAAATGGAGATTAAAAAGAAGTTAAGAAAAAGTATAATGAGGAGCACTAAATGGTATAAAAATCTAAGTCAGATATTGTTGAGTTGAAGATTTAGAGTCTTATATAACAACCCCTGAAGATTAGGGTTACCTAAGTAATTTCTGTACAGAATAATAATTGTTCTGTTTATTTTCATTAGAGCTTTGAAAATAAGTTTTGTTGCAAAGAATCTCTATGCTAGTTCTATTCAGACTGCTTGGGTTTGAAGAATCTCAGTTTCTTCTTCCCCTAGATATACATATTATTGTATAACAAATGCTATTAAAATAACACAAACTTATTCTGAATTATTTTTCAAACAGTAATAAGAATATACACATAGAAATATGTAATAATTTTAACAAACCTGTGCAGATGAACCTACTACTATAGAACCCTACCCAGGAAAAATCAGGAAAGGTCCATAACACCTGGTCAAAATACTAAGTGATTCATTTAAGAGTTGATATACAATCTGCTGTATAATAAAATTATAAAGATAGTTATTGTAATATTTTGATATTTTTCATCTGACATATATTCATACATATCTAAAATACATACACACACAAGCAGTTCAATAATATTTTAGGTTATCTGCTTTTATGTAACAAACTATCCCCCAAAAATAATGATGTAAAAAAAAACCATGTCATTATCCAATGACGCTGTGGATCAGGAATCCAGACAAAGTAAAGAGAGATACCTTGTTTCTGCTCAATGGCATTGGGGGACCTTGAAGCTTTCTTTCCAGACCTCAGCTGTCGGCACGTGCAGCCCTAAGCTTGAAGGACAGGCAACAGGTGAATTTTTGCTTGGAAGATGAAATGAGGACAGAGCTTCAACTCGAGGCTTGGTTTGTCCAAATACATTTATGTGAGGCCCTTCTGGTGGTGAGTAGAGATGGGTGGGAGTGTGGGCTAGGGTTTCCATTTGTCCTCTTGTCCTGACCTCATAAATGTTAAAAATCGGTCAGTTCCAGGCTGCTTTTTATTTGGTAAAAAGCAAAATGTGGTCAATCATAAAACGACTCCTGTTCCCTATTCTCCCCACAAACTTATGAAATTATTTTTCTGACATATGAGTTAGTAGAGATGAAAATGTTAATGTATTTTGGCCTAAGTGTAGCAATATTTGTCTGAATAAAAGGTGCAGGCTATTCTTTGTTTAGAAAGTAACAAGCCCTAGAAACTTTGGGTTCTAAACATTATCTCCAGTTATGCTGTCAAAAGAATAAAATAACTACTTAAAGTAGAAGCTGCCTTTATTATAAATCAATCACTTTAATGACTTCACTGAGAGTATCATATCAATAAAATTCTGTCGAGAAGAAATTTTATGTTAACTTTTTAGATGTTATTTATTTTTCCAACAGATAGACTTACTTACATCCACAAATCAATAATTTTGACATTACATACATTTTTATGAGAACTGGTAACTGTTACTTGTTAATATCAAAATGTAAATATATTACTCATTTTCAGGGAAAAAAAGAAAAGAAAAAAAATAAAACAATGTAAATAAATTTTTAAAAAAGGTGCAGGCTATACAGTCATCCGTAGGAGTACCTCTCACTCTTAGCACACCAGGTTAAAACTCTGAGCACACATGCCTGAGGGACATTGTTGCATGGTGGATAAGTCATATAGAATAGCTTTATGTACAGTACTCCATGGAGTTAATCGTTTCTAGGAAAAGTGTTTTGTTCAGGCTGGACTGAGAACTATGCTTTTATTTATTTATTTATTTTTATTTCAGGATATTATGAGGGTACAAATATTTTGGTGACATTTTATGTCTTTGCTTTACCGAAGCAAGGATTAGAGGCATGCCCTTACCCTCTACAATGCTGACTGCGTCCATTAGTTGTGCGTTTACCCTTCCAACCCCCTAAACTCTGCAGAATATTACTACTGTGATAGCACCATAGGGTTGAACAGTCAGTCCCAATTTGATGGCGAGTACATTTTGAGCCTATTCTTCCATTTTTGTGATACCACACTTTGGATAATGGGCTCAAACTCTATCCAGGAAAATATAAGAAGTACTAGATCACTGTCATTTCTTATTATTGAGTAGTATTCCATTGTATACATATACCAAATTTTAATAATCCAGTCATGAATTGACAGGCATTTGGGTTGTTTCCACGTCCTTGAAATAGTGAATTGTGCTGCCATAAACATTTGGGTGCAGATGTCTTTATTATAAAATGTCTTTTGCTCTTTTAGGTAGATGCCTAATAGTTCTATTGCTGGATCCAATGGTATTTCTATTTTTAGCTCTCTGAGGTATCTCCAAATTCTTTTCCACAGAGGTTGCACTAATTTGAAGTCCCACCAGCAATGTAAGAGTGTTCGCATCTCTCCACATGTTCACCAGCATTTGTTGTTTGGGGATTTTTTGATAGGGGCCAATCATCTCACTGGAGTTAGGTGATATCTCATTGTGGTTTCAATTTGCATTTCCCTAAAGATTAGAGATATTGAGCATTTTTAAAAATATGTTTGCCGGTCATGATTCTGTCTTCTTTTGAAAAGTTTCTGTTCATTTCCTTTGCCCATTTGTTGATGGGATTGTTTGATTTTTTTCTTGTTCATTTTTTTAAGTTCTAGGTAGATTCTTATTATCAGCCCTTTATCAGATGTGTGGAGAGCAAATATTTTCTCCCATTCTGTAGGCTGTCTATTCACTCTAATGATAGTTTCCTTGGCTGTGCAAAAGCTTTTTAATTTGACCAGATCTCATTTATTTATTTTTGTTGCTGTGGTGATTGCTTTGGGGGTCTTCTTCAAAAATTCTTTGCCTAGGCCAATGTCTGAAAGAGTCTTCCCAATATCTTCTTCTAGAATTTTTAAGGTTTCATGCTTTAAGTTTAAGTCTGTTATCCATCTTGAATTGATTTTTGTGAGAGGTGAGAGGTGGGGATCCAGTTTCAATCTTTTGCATGTAGCTATCCAGTTTTGCCAGCAACATTTACTGAAAAGAGATTCTTTAACCCAGTGTATACTTTTGTCTGTTTTGTCAAAGATTAGATTATCATATGCAGATGGTTTCATTTCTGGATTCTCCATCCTGTTCCAAAGGTCTATGTCTCTGTTCTTGTGCCAGTGAAATACTGTTTTAGTTACTATAGCCTTGTAGTATAGCTTGAAGTCTGGTAGACTGATACTTCTCAGTTTGTTCTTTTCACTTAAGATTGCTATATGAGGTCATCTCTGGTTCCACACAAAGCGTAGAATTATCTTTTCTAGATCTGTAAAGAATGATGCTGGTACTTTGATAGGATTGCATTAATTCTATAGATCACTTTAGATAGTATGGACATCTTAACGATATTGATTCTACTAATCCATGAGCGAAGTAGATTTTTCTGTCTGTTTACATCTTATACAATTTCTTTTCTTAGTGTTTCATAATTCTCCCTGTATATGTCTCTCACATCTTTCGTCAAATATATTCATAGATGTTTAATTTTCTTTGAGGTTATTGTAAAAGGTATTGCGTTTTTTATTTGAATTTCAGCTTGACTCTTATTGGTGTATATGAATGCCTCTGATTTGTGTGTGTTGATTTTGTATCCTGAGACTTTACTGAATTCATTTATTAATTCTAGGAGTCTCTGTTGAATCCTTGGGGTTTTCTACATATAATATCATATCATTGGCAAAGAGTGAGAGTTTGATCTCATTTGCCCCCATTTGGATGCTCTTAATTCCCCTCTCTTGTCTAATTGTTCTGCAAGGACTTCGAGCACTATGTTGAATAGAAGTGGAGATAGTGGACAACATTGTGTGGTTCTGGTTCTAAGTTAGAATGGTTTCAGTTTTTGTCTATTCAGTATGATATTAGCTGTGGGTTTATCATAAATGGACTTGATAATTTTAAGATAGGACCCATCTAAGCATATTTCATTAAGAGTTTTTATATCAAGGTGTGCTGTACTTTGTCAAATGCTTTTTCTGCATCTATTGAGAGAATCATATGGTCTTTGTTCTGGCTTTTATTTATGAGGTGAATTGCATTTATAGATTTATGTATGTTGAAACAGCCTTGCATCTCTGGAATAAAGCCAACGTCATCATGGTGAATTATTTTTTTGATATGCTGCTGAATTTGATTTTCTAAAATTTTGTTGAGGATTTTTGCATCTATATTCATGAGGGATATTGATCTGTAGTTTTTTTTGTTGTTGTTGTGTCCTTTCCTGGCTTTGGTATCAAGGTGATATTGGCTTTGTAGAATCAGTTGGGAAGGATACTATCTTTCTCAATGTTGTGGATTAATTTCTGTACTATGGCTATGAGTTCTTCTTTGTATGTTTGGTAAAACTCTGAAGTGTAGCCATCTGGTCCAGGACTTTTCTGTTTTGGGAGGTTTTTAATTGCTGCTCCAATTTCTGAGCTTGAGATTGGTCTATTCAGGAATTCTGTTACCTCCTGGGTGAATTTAGGGAGGTTGTATGTTTCCAGGAATTTGTCCATTTCCTCCTCATTATGTAGTTTTTGGGCATATAGGTTTTTATAGTAATCAAAAATGATGTTTTGTATTTCCATGGTGTCTGTTGTGATCTTGTTTTTCATTTCTAATTGAGTTTATTAGTGTCATTTCCTTTTGAATTATTGTCAATCTTACAAGAGGGGTGTCAATTTTGTTTATCTTTTCGAAAAACCAGCTTTTGGTTTTTTCGATCTTCAGTACAGTTCGTTTGTTCTCAAGAGATGCTAGATCACTGTCATTTCTTATTAATGAGTTTAGTTCTGCTTTGATTTTAGTTATTTCTTTTCTTCTACTAGGTTTGGAATTGATTTACTTCTCTTTTTCCAATTTCTTGATACTGTTTATTAAATTGTCAATTTTTGAGCTTTCTGTTTTTTGGATGTGACCATTTAATGCTATTAGTTTTCTTCTCAGATATGCTTTCACTGTATCCCACAGGTTTTGATAACTAGTGTCTCTGTTATCATTTAGTTTGAAGAAATTGTTGATTTCCCTCTGTATTTTCTCCTTGACTCAATAGTTATTCAACAATAGATTGTTTAATTTCCATGACATTGTGAAGTGATGAGTCTTTCTGTTGGAATTGAGCTCTGATTTTATACCACTATGATCAGAGGAGATATACGGTATAATTTCTATTTTTTTGAATTTGTTGAGGTCTTATTTGTGGCCTACTATATGATCAATTTTGGAAAAAGTTCCATGGGCTGATGAGAAGACTGTATATTCGGCTTTATTTGCATGGAATGTTTTGTAGAGGTCTGTCAGACCCTTTTGTTCTAAAGCTCTGTTTAAATTCATTATTTTTTTTCTTATTTTCTGTTTGAAAGATCTGTCCAGTTCATTCAATGGGGTGTTGAAGTCCCCTGCTAGTATAGCATTATTGTTTTTCATTCTAATAGATCAGACAAGGTTTGTTTTATGTAACTGGGTGCTCCTGAGTTGGGTGCATAAATATTAAGAGTTGTTAATTAGACTGAGAACTGTGAAGCAGGCAAAACTAGAAAATGTTCCAAAATATGTGATTTAAAGTATATATTTCTTGATGACTATTGATTTATAAATGGTCAATTACACTTAAAGAAATACCAAAGCAATTTCAACATTTACTATTCTTCTGATAAAAACAGTATTAATTTAGATTAATCTATATGCAGATGCTTTTCAGAGACTAGACAGAGTAAAAAATGGAAAAGAAACTGATATTGGGATTAAGTCAGTCAGTTTATGTCTGGCATCAAATATCCCTGAGCTCTATGGAGGTCCCTTCTAAGAGACAGAATCCTTAGGGCTGATTAGTCAGCACTTTCAAAACTTTTATTGTCACTGTTTATGTCTTATTTTTGAGAAATCATTAAAAGACTTATCATTGTGTTGTTTTAGATTATTTAATTCCAGAAAAATACTAGAAAGTTAATTGATAAAATACAATGGCCCCTTATAAAAGATGAAGAAAGAAGGATAGTATGTAGCCAAGTACCCAGCCAAGATAGTACCCAGCCAAGGGCTGTCTGGAAAGTACCCAGTCATGTAATATGAAAAATTTTATTATTAAGGAAGGCTAGATACTTTCCAGACAGCCCTCGTATGTATGTATAAGAAGTTTGCAGATCTGTTGGGTTAGTTGCTTTCCAGGATAACTTTAATTTGAAAAAGGAAGCGCCTTTGTTAGGTTTGTCTATGTGGGTGCTCCCTGGTCCCCTGGTTCCCAGTGTCAAGAATGAGTCCTGGTACTGGTTGCACAAAGAAACATGAGAGTAATTTGCTTTCTCAAGGATATTGCATAATGAAGGTGTGCAACTTTAAAACATTTATTGATCTGAATTTCTAGCTTTTTAATAAATGGCAAAGAACACTGAAACTACTCTCTCCTATCATTGTAAAGTTCAGCTAAATAAATAAAAATAAAGACACTCATTTAAAAAGTCTCTGTATAATTAATAAGATAATTTTATATTGCATAAGATTGAGAGATATTAATTTCACATACTTTTTGATAATCATCTTATCCCAAGACTATTAATTATCGTCAGTCATTATTTCAAATACATTCAGATATACTTCATTGTTGGGGAGGAGTAAATTCTCTGATAGCAAAGACAAATTCAAAGCAAACAGTTGGCCAGGAACTAATAGATGGTTAAGCCTTTAACAAAAGGTTAATGTGCTTCATAATGTAATGGGTGGAGAGTACTAAGTATAAACAAAAATCTGTATAATCTTTTCTCCATTTAGGATCACATTCCTCATCATATTATACTTACCCAGTGAGAATTTATTTAAGTTCAACTTTTTCATAATGTCAAATGAGTGCTAATGTCAAATGAAGTACCAGTAGGAAACTTCAGGTAAGAAACTTGAAAACCTCATGATAATCAATGTATAATGTAAACATTTGGACTTATTTTTTATTTTCCTCTAAAGGAAATATTAATCTTTATAAGGTTACAGGTTAACTTTTGGTTTTTTCAATGCTTCCAATTGAAAAAAATTTTCAGTTCTGTTGCAAAATAATTTGAGGGATTTTATTCTCTAGATTTTACACTTCAGAATGATTTTATAAATAATTGAATGAACTGTATGAGAGAGCAGAAAATTGAGAGTTTTGTCTAAGTGTGATCTGATTGGCCTCTTTAATGCTTCATCTCATATCTTTGGTTCCTACCAGTGGAGAGTGAATTTGTTCCTTCATTAGTTGACAGAAAAAGTAACAAATAATAAAATTTATACTGATATATGGTGAAGACAAGATGATTCTCACAAATCACCACTAAGCTCTTTAAAATAACATGTTTTATAAGAGGATACAAGATGTCAACCTTTGGTGGGTACCTTATTCTCTTAATACTGTGTAATGTACTTTTAAATATTTATCTATTTTAAACATACTTTAAATATATATGAAATAAGTATATATGAAATAAATTTTATGCAAAATCTAATTTACTTATTTACAAAGGGATAGGAAACAAAATTTCTCTATAGAAAATTCTATTGTAATAACCATAACCAACTTTGGTAATGTAAATGCCTTGCTCACTCTCTTTGTGTGTAATTAAACAAAGTACATCTTTTATTATCATTCTCTATGATAAAAATATTTGAATATGCTAGCTTCTTTTCAAATGTTAGCTTTTACTCTGAACTCACTACATTTCACCAATATATTAATCAGATTTTAGCTATAGTCTCTTTCAAAAATTTTCTTGCAAGAGCAGATCAGCTTTCAAGTGATCTTAAGATCAGAATAATTAAAATCACAAGTTCGTATTTTTCATTTTTAAATTAGTTAATTAATTTGTTTATTTATTTATTTCTTACCTGTAGGATACGTCAGAAGAGAGAAAATCACAAGTTCAATCCCACACTGTTGGCAAAAAAACTTTTGTTTTTCACAAACACTTTAAAACTTTTTTTGACAAAACTTTTCATTTAGTTTTCTATTAAGTTCAAAAACACTGATCAATCTAAAATTGCACCCCAATAGTTTAATTTCTTAATACTGGTCATATTTGTGACATGTATAAAAAACATAGTTTATTGTGGCATGATACTGGATACCTCTGTGTCCATTGATCATCATATGGGTGCTCCATACTCCAAGATGAGCACCAAATATCGCATTTCTCACGAAGACTTTCCTGTTCTCTGTCCCCTACTGTATTTCCCACTCCCCCCAAAAAAGAAACCTGAAAGCAATCTCTACAGAGCTCTGAAAACATTTTTCCTGTGTCATTTCATCTGAAGGCACTTGTCATTTTCTCTAGTTAGGAGAAGAAGGGAGTATATTAGAAAGATAAATGTTAAACCTCTCTTTTATTCCAGGTAATATGCTTGTTGCTTAATCAATATAATTTTATTTAGTTAAACGTTTTTTGTTATTTGTTTTATGTATTACATACTATTTTATGATATTTATTTGTATAGTTTTTTTTTTTTTTTTGAGACACAGCTTTGCTCTGTCACCCTGGGTAGAGTGTGGTGGCATCATTGTAGCTCACTGCAACCTCAAACTCCTGGGCTCAAGCGATCCTCTTGCCTCAGTCTCTCCACTAGCTGGGACTATAGGCATGTGTCACGATGTCTGGCTAATTTTTTTTTTTTTTTTTAGTAGAGATGGGGTTTCACTCTTGCTGAGACTGGGTCTCCAACTACTGAGCTCAAGCCATCCTCCCACCTTGGCCTCCCAGAGTGCTAGAATTACAGCCAAAAGCCACCATGCCTGGTCTCATTTTTTATATTATACATTACAAAATATTATGTTGTTTATTTTATTGTATTACTTTATATTTACAAAATCCTTTTATGTTGTGTTTCATTTACATTTTACAAATGAGAAGATCAAGTCTATTGAATGTTAAACAGCATAATGTTAAATGGATTCTTTGGCCTAATGGATTCTAAAATCTAAATTACTTCCATAATAATTTCCATAATGTTATGCTGACTCTACCATGCTGATTTTTGTTACAATTATGTATGTACTTTTCTTGTGTTCCACTGATAGACTATAAAATGAATCTTTTGCATCCATCTTTCACCTGGTAGGGGGTGCTGTGCATACACATGATAACTGAATCTAAAACTAGAGATCTGTTTCTCTGCTAGTAAATAAAATGAATAAAATGGCAACAGTGACTTATAACCAATTGACCATATTAGTGGATCCTGATAACTATTTTAAAGTTTTCTGTCAAGCAACTGTGGACCAGGCTGACACCAGCAGGCAGAAATTATGTACACACCATAAAATCTTCTCCAGAAAGCCTTGAAATCCATCCACAGCCCAATTGTGTGATCTCTCTGCTAAGCTTTAACAGTACTTTGTAAAAGTAACTGTTTTTATGAAGCAGCCAACACTTCACAGATTATCTTTGGTGATAGAACTCAGAAGAGATAATTGTATGACATCACTAAAAATATAGAATTTCTCGTTTTAAGAGATTTAGTAACAAAAAAGAGTCACTCTGTTTATTCACAGATATATGTATATACATGCATAATTTTCATAGAAATCATTTTACCATGATTACTTGATCCAATATCATCGAATGTGTGGTACACATTTGATATTGTGTCAGCATGTTTTAAGCAGTCTGTGGTTTATATAGATCCCTTACAGTTAATAAGGGGACATGGTACACTCTGATGGACAATCTCTCCTAAAGTTTGATATGTTAGGCTCTGGAAGTCAGACATACTTGGGAGTGCTACCATCATTTTCTTTCTTATATTGCTATATGAACTTGGCAAGTTAGTCTCTTTGTCAGTGGCTCCTTCTTCATTGATGTGGGAATAAGTATAGTACCTGCCCAATTTGTTACTTTAAAATGAGAAATAAATGATATTAACGTATGTAAAACACTTCACACAGTGTCTGACATATAGCAAGGGCTTCATAAGTGCTAGTAATCTGAGTCTAGATGTAGAGTAGTGCTAGTGCTAGTAGTCTGAGTCTAGATGTAGAGTAGATGTTATTCACACAGGCTAGCTAACTTTTGAGTAGCACTTTTGGTAGAAAAATGCTTGAATTAGTAATTCTCTTTAAATAGCCCATATTCACTAGTAACATTACCATAATCTTTTGCATATATTACCTGTACATATTTTATTGATTTATTTATAATATTTTTCTCAGTGATTAACATAAAATATTTTCCTAAACATATTATCAAAATAGTAATAAATATTACATCTACTATATGTATTAATACTTCACATTTTTATAAATATTCTTTGTAATAGTCTTATCTATAATAATGTTCCTAATGATATTTAATTGTTATTATCTGAATTATATGAAAGTATTAAATATTGAAAAACTTACAGAATTAAAATTCTTACATTTCTGAATGAGTTTTGGTCCTATCTGAAATTTTAGTACCTATGTGTGAGTTTAGACTTGAGATATAGAGTGGCTTCATGTAATTTAATGGTAAGAATTTAACAATTATGAGACACAAAGAAAGGGTTGAAAGATCAAGTTTGAGAGAAGGATTAGAGAGCAGGAGCTAAAGCAACAGGGTGACAGGTAAAACACATTACCCCTGACCCTGCAATTGCCATAAAATGTGGGGCTAATTTGACTAATATTATTTGATTGACAGAATGCTCTTAAAAGATATGAATGGTTTTCACCAAAACTGATAATTTTTTTGTCTTCCTTTTTACTTGAAAAGCAAAGAGACCCATTTGCTTCACATCTCATCAAATCTTCTGCATCAAGCCACATCATGCTAAACAAGATTCTGCTGTTGTCTCTTCAGATGAGTCTCCTACGAAGCACTCTTGGTGGGAATATTCTGATTTGGCCAATGGAAGGTAGTCATTGGCTAAATGTTAAGATGATTATAGATGAGCTGATTAAAAAAGAACACAAGGTGACCGTCCTAGTTGCTTCTGGTGCACTTTTTATCACACCAACCTCTAAGCCATCTCTCACATTTGAAATTTATAAGGTGCCCTTTGGCAAAGAAAGAATAGAAGGCGTCATCAAGAACTTTGTTTTGACATGGCTGGAAAATAGACCATCTCCTTCAACCATTTGGAGATTCTATCAGGAGATGGCCAAAGTTATCAAGGACTTCCACATGGTGTCAGGAGAGATCTGTGATGGTGTTCTTAAAAACCAAAAGCTCATGGAAAAGCTTAAAAGCAGCAAATTTGAGGTTCTGGTGTCAGATCCAGTATTTCCTTGTGGTGATATAGTAGCTTTAAAACTGGGAATTCCATTTATATACTCCTTGAGGTTTTCTCCAGCCTCAACAGTAGAAAAGCACTGTGGGAAGGTCCCATACCCTCCTTCCTATGTTCCTGCTGTTTTATCAGAACTCACCGACCAGATGTCTTTTACTGACAGAATAAGAAACTTTATCTCCTACCATCTACAGGACTACATGTTTGAAACTCTTTGGAAACAATGGGATTCCTACTACAGTAAAGCTTTAGGTAGGTAACAATCTTTATTTTATTATTTGAATTTGAACAAACATAATTTTGTGTCACCTCTTCTTTAATTCCCTATGTCTACTCTTTTATTACTTTACATACTAATGTACTATATATTGCTAGCACTTGATAGCAGAAAAGAAAGCAAAATACATTATGCTTCAGAACTACAGGGTACTGTTTTCTAATTTTATGTACGTGAAGGTACCAACTAAGTTGTTTTTTTTTAAAAAAAATCAATTTAGGAATATTACAGAGGTACAAATGCTTTGGTGACAAATATTGCCTTTGCACTTTCCAAGTAGGAGCTATAAATATGCCTAACCCCCTGACTTCATGTATTGTACCCATTAGGTGTGAATTTACCTATCCTCTCCTCCCCACTCCCACCTGCCTGATGCCCTTTGAATGTTACTTCCATATATGCACCTAAGTGTTGATCAATTAGTACCAAATTAATGGTGAGTACATGTGCTGCTTGTTTTTCCATTCTTGGGATACTTCACTTTGAAGAATGGTCTCCAGCTCCATCCAGGATAGTACAAGGGGTTACTAGTTCATCATTTTTTATGGCTGAGTAATACTGTATGATATTCACATACCACATTTTATTAATCCACTCATGTATTCATGGGCACTTGGGTTGTTTCCACAGCTTTGCAATTGTGAATTGTGCTGCTATGAACATCCGAGTGCAGATGTCTTTTTTATAGAATGGCTTCTCTTCCTTTGGGTAAATATCCGGTAGTGGAATTGCTGGATTTAATGGTAGTTCTACTTTGGTTCTTTAAAGTATCTCTATATTAATTTCCATACAGATTGTACTAGTTTGCAGTCCCACTGGTAGTGTAAGAGTGTTCCCATCTCTCCACATCCATGTCAAATCTGTTATTTTTGGGACTTTTTGATAAAAGCCATTCTCACTGGAGTTAAGTGATATCTCATTGTGGTTTTGATTTGCATTTCCCTGAAGATTAGAGATGTTGAGCATTTTTTCATAGGTTTGTTGGCCATTAGCCTGTCTTCTTTTGAAAAGTATCTGTTCATGTCCTTTGCCAATTTCTAATGGAATTGTTGGATTTTTTCTTGCTGATCTTCCTGAGTTCCATATAGATTCTAGTTATCAGCCCTTTATCAGTTGTGTAGAATGTGAATATTTTCTCTGATTCTGTAGGCTATTCGATCTAAGGACAGTTTCCTTGGCTCTGCAGAAGCTTTTTTAATTTGAACAGATCTCATTTATTTATTTTTGTTGTTGCTATGATTTCTTTGGGGATCTTCTTCAGAAATTCTTTCCCTAGGCTGAGGTCTATAGGAGATTTTCCAACATTTTCTTCTAGAATTCTATGGTTTAATGCATTAAGTGTAAGTCTGTTATCCATTATCAGTTGATTTTTTTGAGAGGTGAGAGGTAGGGATCCTGTCTCAGTCTTCTCCATGTGGCTATTCAATTTTCCTAGCACCATTTATTAAATAAAGATTCCTTTCCCCAGTGTATGTTTTTGTCTGCTTTGTCACAGATCAGAGGGATATATGAGGATGATTTTATATCTAGGTTTTTTTATGGATAAAATATAGTGAAATACCTTAATTTAAAAATAGGACTGGACCTCAAGTAGATATCACATTGAAAACACAAATTGTTTAGAAACTTCAGCGGTGTGTGGAGAAAGCTGGGAGAGATTAAACTTTCTATAAACCTATTATTAATATCAACATGTATGTATGTGTTTAAGAATATACATATATATTGATAATGTCTGATTATTTCTTAATAAACATTAATACTGCTAATAAATAAAACATTTTAAGGCTTTATCATCTTTTTTTGATAATACATATATGCCTTTCTGATGGTAACTTCATTCTGTTTTTTGCTCTCCTGTTGCATGCAGATTGTTTGCTATGTTTCTACTTCCATACCTAACATATTACTGGAATTGTCCAAGAAATGCACTTACATGGCGTAAACATGATTATCTTCCCAAGTAGCTATTTCATAATTCTGTTACAGCTCATAGTTTATATATGGTCTTAGATATTGTGTATTTAATATTTTACTGTATTTTCATGATAAACCTCAAAAATACAGACCTAAACTCAATAGTAATCAGATAGAGGTGGAAAGTTTTCTACTTTTGACAAGTGGTATTTCTCTGGCTTTTATTAAATTTGTTATTAATACATAAAAGATGTATGTATTTTTAGGGTACATATAATATTTTGATATAATATATGAATATAATTGGAATATACATAATCTTTAATATTTTTATCTTCTTCACATTAGGAATATTTGAATTATTCTCTTCAAGCTACTTTGAAACGTACAATAGATTATTGGTAACTATAGTCACTCTACTGATACATCAAATACTAGGTTATATTTCTTCTAATAATATATTTGTACCCATTTATTAATCTCAAATGTTCCTCTCCCCCTCTCCCAGACTGTTATTAAGTTTTGAAGCTTTAGCGCCTCATCAACATGAATGAATTGATTTTTGAGCTTTCATTTATTTTAATGAAATAATAAAACCAAGTTTCAAACAATATTTAAATAATCGAATGTTTTCATACACGTACTGCAGAGATGGCAATATTGTTTCTATGCAAAACTCGCAAGGCCTAGAGATGTATACTAGCTAATGAATGAGAATCCAAATGCTATTAAAAATAATTTAAAGATGATAAAGTGCAATGTGCAAAACAGTGGGTTCCATAAGTGTTGGAAAGAGAAAAATTTGAGGTTCCAGTGTAATGGTAGCTATTGACATACTGGCTTCTTTTCTACAAACCTTTATTTTACAAAGTTGTGAAGTTGATCTATATAAATCAAAATAAATTTGGGTAGATTAATGTGTGCATGAGGATGTGAGATACATCCTCATGTGAGATTAATGTGTGCATGAGGATCATGAATATGATCAAAACCTGCTGAGCATCTTGTAACTAAACTAACACTGATAAAAAGTCATTTTCTCCTCTGAGTATGTTTAACTAGCTTGCCCCAAATTCAAAAACAGAGTTTATTTCTTCTTGGATGTAAAAGAAGACCTAGTTTTTCTGTCATTCGGAGAAAAAGAGCATAACTTCAATTATAGATAATCATGCATGTGTCCTGTGAAGATAAGAGTTAAAAAACAATGCATAGGGCTAAACCCGGATCTTAATAACAATGAAGAAAGAAGAGGAAAAACTGAAAATGGTATGAAGCAATGAAACCATCAAGACTGCAGACCACCCCCCATGTCTTCATACATGTGGCAGATAACAGTGACATCTCAGTGTGTGCAGCACCTTAGTTCATGTAAGAGCAAAACGTACATGGACTGTTCCTTGGTCACAATAAGTTTACATTTTTAGCCCATCACTTCTGTTTCTTTCAACTACTCATCTTCCACCTTGGGATTGTGATTCTCACTATTATGGTGCTCCTTATTCATATTTGTGAGGCTATCCACCAGTTAACCTTTCCCCAAGCTGGCAGTCTCAGAATCACCTGTCCCAGTGGATTTTGCCTGTAAATTAATGCTGGTAATAAAAGCACATTGTTCTCCCAGTCTTAAGATGTGAGACTAATCTTTCTTAACAATTTGTTCATGAGCATGTAATGAAGATTTATAGAGATGTTCTTACCCTCTGACTGTGATATATCATGTTTCTAATCAAATTACACTCCTTTGTCTTACAATGACTATTTAAATTTGTCTTCCCTAAAACGCAATATTCTTTTTGATGCCAGGGACCCGAGCACTTACATTCAAAAGACCAGGTAAGAAATGAAATTACCAAGATGATGGAGTAACTCATTTTTTGTGCAAGACTTTGTACATGTGGGATGAAAAATGAGAATGATAAATGAAACTGACTTGTAAAAGCAATGTCATTTAATTTGCAATTTGGATTGATTTTCTACTTTTGCTTAAAATGCTGTAATCAAAACTATTGCAACAAATCCATGTATACTCAGTTCTCAAATTTTCATACCTGAGTAAATATATAGACCTACTGCCCTAAGATTACCTCACTGCAGTGGGTTGCAATCAGAACCTCAGAATGAGTCCTTAATCTCTGCTAATTGCTAGAAATTGGATGTTCTAATGTCGAAGTTACTCATTTTGTTTCAGATCATGGGTATTTATCTCAAACCCATGGATTCTATAACTTTCTTTGTATTCTCTCTTAATATTTGCAATGAACTTTTTTGCAGGTTATTGGAGGAAAAAAACCTGTTATTACAGATGAGAATACTGAGGCTTGAAAATATCAGGCATGTTAAAATCATGCAACTGCTAATTTGAGAAAACAGTATTCAACCTAAATTTTTCTCACACCAAAGCTTCTATGTCATATCCCTAGTTCTAGAAATTTTTTATTCTCTTTTTAAAATTTCAGGTGGATGTCTATTCATTACTGAGAATATTTTAGGTTAAACCTTTAATTGATACTTTTCTTCTTGACAATATATTTAGCTTTGGAAATCTGTTATTCTATTTCTTGCCTAATTTTGATGTTCTGAATGGAATTTAATTGGGCTATGTTATTACTAGGTAACTATTCCTTAAGGTGTAGGTCTCCATGTGACTGTTGTCTGGGGTGGTTTGTCTGGGGATATCTTTCTGCCTCTAAGACAGGTTCATAAGCAACCTCTAACTGAAGGTAAGAAAAGTCTTCAGCAGTTTTCAAATATGTTTGTTTAAAATCGAACCTGGCAAATTTTGCTTTTGTTTTCATATGAACAAAAAAAGCCACCAAAATTTTGGGCACATTTAATGAGAGAATAATGTAACATTCTTACAACAGTAATAATACTTATATACTTATAAAATGTACTTACAATACTTATAATCCATAAGCATTACATACTGTTACCAATAGAGATTTACTCTATAATAACTAGCATATTTTTTGTGAATAATATTTATATAATAGATTTATATAAATATGTAAGAATCTATAATATTATTATAAATAAATAATTAGGTGAATAATCTCTAGGAGCTAATGACATTATAATAACAATAAACCTTCTTGCAAATATATTCAATTAAATAGGAAAACCAGCAGATCTTCAAAAAGAATGACCCTTATATCCAGCATAAACTAGAGGCTCACTGAGCACAATGTAAAATAAAGTTCTAGAAATGTATATATCCTTATGGTGCTTTATTTTCAGTAGTAATTTTAAAGGAGGAAACAACATATTAGAGTCCTTTCCCTGAAGAATAATAATTTCTATTTGGGTCATTCTTTGTCTCTTTTTTCTCCTTCTTGCTAATCTTTCTCTTGCTTTCTCCTTTCTTTCCTTTTTCCTACCCTCTCTCATTTTTTAAAAATTTAAGTTAGTCTTGAATGGTCAGAATCTTTCAAAAGACCCTCTGGTGGCATTCCCTTTTCTACAATAATCCCTAAGCTGAATGACAGCCACAGGCATTTCATTGGAGATGGGATTGTCTGTGGAACATCAAAAATTCCCATCAATGGCAATCATTCTATCTTTTTTTGCTCCCACTTATGAAAGAGTATCAGAAGAAAAGGAAAAGCAGGTTACCATTTTAATTAGTATAATCTTGAGTATTATATCTGTATATTTCTTGAAGTAAATCATTTGTGGACTTTGGTACTCTACACATTGTTAATAACAGATCACTTGTGATGTGTGCCTCAAGACTGAGCAAGACTGACTTTTGTTGGAAAACTCATAGTTTGGGAAATTCTGCATCAAATTTCCCCAATTCTGCTTAAGTGCCCCCATCTGCCACTGTGGTAGGAGGGGAGGAAGGTTAAGGCAGTGAGATCTGACTAATTTGATCATTAAAATAATAAGATTCTCTTCCTATACTATCATATACAGCTAACATTTATTGAACTCAGATGCTGTTCTGAATAATTCACATGTATCATTTCACTTAGTCCTCACAAGTATTGGAAAAAGGTGTCATTGTTCTCATCATTTCGTAAAGGAGGAGGCTGTGTAACTTGCCTGAAGTTATGCTCTAGAAAATGGTGAATTATTTGATGTCAGACTCTGGTATTAAAACATAGAAAAATATGAAAGTACGTCTAAATTTAAGCTTTCAAAGAATTAAGTAAATGTCAATCAAGAAAGTCAAATAAATCTGAAGCACTGATGTGAGACTAAGCTTTTAAGTGCTATCCTGGTAATTATTAGTGGGTAATCCATAATTCAGTATTATATTTTGCTTATGTGTACCTCAATAGTTGAACAAGTCTAAATATTTTACAGATAGACGTCTGTTTATGCCTTGTATGATGTTGTCCTTTTCTTTTATTATAAGCTCATGACAGCCACAGATTTCTTTACAAAGATATTATTGAAAATTCCCTTAATGAGGCTTATTTTAATGGCCATCAAGATTAAAGTCTTCTGTGGCTGTTTTGTTTCAAAACTCTAATTCATTTCAAAGGCACAGCCGCTATGTTCAAATCGAAGCTGAAAGGGCACAAATGCAATAAATCTCAAAGCACCACTTCTCTCTCCCCTCTCTCCCTTTCTTTGTTTACCTGGTCCTTTTCTTATTCAAGGACTTCCAATTACACCATTCAAGGGCAACTGTACAAGAAACAAAAACCCACCACTTAATTTTTATTCTTAATTTCTGATTTCTATCCTTCTAATCACTTACTTTGTTCTTATTTCTCATTTGAATGGTAGCTTCTAATGACTTAAAAATAGTATCGTTATGTAATTGCAATTCTTCAGTTTGGGTTCCACTAGGATCCACAACTGATATCACTACACCCATGCCTGCCCACTTGTTCCATAGGCTGCCCACTGATTTACCATCAACATTTAGGCAAATTTATTACACTACTAAAATACTACATTTTTGTTTTTAACCAAGAAGTTTGCAAAGTAGCTTTGCAAATATTACTGATAACCTACAAAATGATATAACAGATTAGTGTAATTATCTCTCATGTTCCTTTGAGAAAACTGAGGATGAGAGGGTTGACATAAAGGGTCACATATCTTATAAAAGGACTGTTTTTGAATTTGGGGCAATTGAACTCCAGTGTTTACCTAATTTAATCTGTGAGTTAAAATTTTTAAAAGAGCTGTGAGTTACAATTTTTAAAAAAGCGTCAGGGTTTGATCCCTCAGGGTGGCAGAACCTGTCCCCTTGATTTGTATATGAAAATTTCATATGTTAGAAATGAAAAAATTCCCTGTAACAATGGGGTAGGAGACACTGACTAATTTGCTGTATTAGAGAAGAACCCTATCCTCTATCACATGTATAGCAATTTACTCGATAAACCAATTAATTTAAAATATCTTAAAATGTTTGAGCAAACCTCATAGTGAAGCATTTTTGTTTTTCTTTTTAATTTTTCTTTCTAAATATGAGCCATGAGGAAGTTATACTGTTGGTCCAGCAATGAGTCCAGTAATGTTTTTTATTATAATCACAATTGTTCTACTTTGTCATACGCTTTTGTGTATTCAACTCATCTGTGGTTTTGTTATCCATGAAATGAAGGAAATGACTTCTGCCACACAAAATCATGATGAAGACTGGATAAGATAATCTATGCAAAAATCCCTGATAATGGAGACATGCAACGTGAAAGTACCCTAATTTTGACAATGTGCTTTTTTCAGTAAAAGATTATTATTTTTCTTTTAGTCTAATTTTGAGAAAGCTATATTATATTGAAGACACATTGTATAATTCATAGTTATCACTGAATATACAGACACTAGATTTATTACCTGACTGCTTCTTTTTCTTTAAAATAAGATCAGATTTCATTTCTGTTGTTGAAATAATCATGCTAATCCATATAAGAATTTGAATTATATTGTTTTTCTTTTAATCTGTAGATTAATTAACCTATGTTTGATTAATTAACCATATCATTAAATATTATTTTATTTGAAAAAAAAATCTACCCAAATGTGCTTTGAAGATTTCTTTTTATCTTAGAAGAGCTACATAAGGATGGTTTCCATAGTGGATATCACCATGTCTAAGAAGTTTGTCCAGCGACTGGTTTTTAATTTGACTCTGATTGAAATTATTCTAAGTGGGAATGTGCTAATTTGGCCTACAGATGGTAGCCATTGGTTAAATATTAAGATCATTCTAGAAGAATTGATTCAAAGAAATCACAATGTGACTGTACTGGCTTCATCAGCAACTCTGTTGATCAATTCCAGTCTGAATTCTCCTGTGAATTTTGAAGAGATACCTATTCTTTTTAAGAAAAGTGATATAGATGCCTTAGTCGAACAGATGATAATGCTGTGGATAGACCACAGACCAACTCCTCTCACACTGTGGACTTTCTACAAAGAACTAGGAAAACTCTTAGATACTTTTTTTCGAATTAATATACAAATCTGTGATGGCGTATTAAACAACCCCAAGGTAATGGCAAGACTTCAGAAAGGTGGTTTTGATGTGTTGGTAGCAGACCCAGTAACAATCTGTGGTGACCTGGTTGCTCTGAAATTAGGAATTCCATTTATGTACACCTTGAGGTTCTCTCCTGCCTCAACAGTAGAGAGACACTGTGGGAAAATCCCAGCACCAGTCTCCTATGTACCTGCAGCCTTGTCAGAGCTCACTGACCAGATGACCTTTGGTGAAAGGGTTAAAAATACCGTATCTTATCCACTGCAAGACTATATATTTCAATCCTACTGGGGAGCATGGAATTCATACTACAGCAAAGTTTTAGGTAAGTCCTTCTAATTTTCTCTTATTAATAACTCCAGATATCTTAGTTATTCTTATTGTTCATACAGTGAAAGGTTTCCATCTCATACTGTATGTGCCAAGCTGAAGTAAATGTACTTATTATATTTCTGTACAATTCCTTGATTATTCTTCTTGGATAATCTCCTAAAAATTGAAAAGGTGGTATTAATATATATGGTATTGTCACTCTTTTTTTTTTTTTAAGTTTTTGAGACAGCATCTTGCTCTGTCACTTGTGCTAGAGTGCAGTGGCATTATCATAGCTCCCTGCAACATCAAACTACTGAGTTTGAGGATCAAGTGAACCTCCTGCCTCAGTCTCCTGAGTAGCTGGGGCTATATGAATGCACCACCACATCAGGTTAAATTTTTTTATTTTTGTAGAGATAGGGGTCTCTGTATGTTTCCCAGGCTGGTCTTCAACTCCTGGACTCAAGCAATCCTCCTGCCTCGGCCTCCTAAAGTGGTAGTATTACATGTGCGAGCCAACACTCCCGGTCCTATTGTCTCTTGATGCAAATAATGTAGTGCCTTTTTAGGCAATAGCTTTTCAACGTGTAAATTATTCTTCAAATGTAAATGAAAGTACCTTTACCAGTATAAATTATGATACTGCCAAAAAGTACATTGACGAATATTTTGAGGTGGTACATGACTTATTTTCCCTCCTTTGTTCTTCATTATTTTCTTTGCAGATAACTTTAAAAATCATAGAATTGGGCACTAGAAAAACTGAATGTATACCTTACCCTGCTTCTCACTATCTCTCTATCCTTAGGCTTCTCTGAGTGTTGGGCTATCACTGTCTCTCAGCTTGATTTCTCTGTATCCTTTGGCAAGCCTCAAGTTTCCTTGTCTCAAAGATGACTCATGAGATTCAAACATAATAATACCAACTGCTAGGCCAGTTCTGATTTGTTGTTTATACTATTTTTCTTTCTTTCATGAGCCTTCTTTCTTTTATTTTATTTTCTTCTCTCCTGAATGCTTTTTTAATCCAGATCTGTCAGTAATAGCCAGAGGCATTAATTAATAGCAGGAATTCATAGTCAATGCTACCAATGGTACTTTTTTACAGAGGTAATGTGCAAGATATTGTTCTTTTATACATCTTTTGGCTTGCCTTCCTCCCTCCCTTCTTTCCTTCCTTCTAGTTTTTCCTTCTTTCTTCTCCTTCTTTCATTCATTTCTTCCTTCCTCCCTTCCTTTTTCTTTGTGTAAAAAAAGTATTTGTTGAACATCAACCAGGTGCCTGCCACCTTTCTAGATACTAGGAATACAACAATGAGCAAAACAGATCAATATCTCTAGCTCCATGGAGCTAATAAGAGGAGACAGACACTAGATAAAACAAATATATAAAATATATAGGATGTTAATGTTAGACTGTGCTACATAGCAAAGTAAGAAGAATAGATAGTTCTGAGAGTGGGGTTGTGCTTTTACACAAAGCGGCCAGAAAAGGTACCAGTTGAAAGGATGGCTGGTGTTTGATCAAACACTGAAGGAAGTGAGAGTGAGATCCAGTGGGAACCCTGGAGGAGAAGCATTCCGGGCAAGGTAAGAACAAGTGCAAACACCGGTGTATGGCAAGCCACAGATGCAGGAATGTGCTTACACTATCTTGATCTTCACCTTAACTTTCACAAGTAGAATTTGTATAATGTTTTTTCTTCTCTCAATACTGGAGGACTCTTCGCCCAATTGCTGTCAGAGCTCTAAACTTCTTCGTAGAATTGGTCTAGAGGGAAGATGTTGAACATATACAAATAAAGTATGCCAGGTAATTAAAGTGTGAATGTTTTTGAAGGTATGGTAATCAGAATTTTATAAGTAAAATCTTGTTTTTATATTTTTTATAATGTAATTTAACTACATTTCTTTTTTCTGGATTTCAAATTTCATATGCCTCTAAAAGACATTTTGCTTTAAATTTAGTTGTTATTCACATGATTGTGTCCCGAGACATTTGAAATGTGGTCTATAATTATCCCTGGTCATATGTGTAAAAGCCATACTGACTATTGAAGGTAATGAATGAGATGACAGTCTGTATTTCTTAAGCAAGGAAATTAGGAAAGGATGGTGAAGGGTCTTAGAAAGCACCTGAGGTTCTGGGTTCAGGTTCCACTTGTTAACTGTGTGATCGCACACAAGCAACTTGAACTCTTTGAGTTATGATGCTTTCTGCTCTTTAAAATGGGGTTTTGATTTCACTGTACTCTTCAGGAGCATTGCGTGGATATGCCATGTCAATTGTAAATAATTAGATTAAATATTATGACACTGAACTACGCCAGACGTTGCAATGACAAAACGCCAATTACATCACCATGGGGCTCTGTAAATAACAAGTAGTCAATATACATCTGCAAGAAATAAATGCTCTCTGGTATGTACTAAGTCTTTCTTGTGAAAGGAAGCCATGAAAATTAGATAATGTGTGGAAAAGCGCTTGCAAAACAGAGTGTTCTCAACTTCTTGTCTTTACAGGATAATAATCTAGTTTCAGAATTCACACCTTTTGAGAAATTAAATATAACATTTACTTAAATCCTTTATGCTTCTCATGTTACTAAGCATATTTGAACAAAAAATAACTACCTTGAGTATTTTATCTCACATTGAGGTATACTGTGAAGAAGAGCTGGTAAAATCCAATTTGTCTTTTGTTTGCAATTATATTCCTAAAGTATTAGGAACACCTGGTGAATGTAAATTGATACAGGCACCTTATATTTTACATTATTATGTTTGAACATGTGAAATTTAATAACAACAAATTGCTGTGGAGTTTCCATTACAATGTTTGTTTTTCAGTTCTGTGTGGGAAAATAGAGTTAGAAAAATGATATGTTGAATTATGGCAAAGAAAAATCTCAAATGTCTTGAAGGAGATAGAATTATTTTGCAAGGACATATTTAACTGCACTGGTTAAAAAATCCTGTTTTCTATATCAGTGAGGAAACTGTAAATCTTATGTATGAAGTAGATAGAAACAATCACTATTTTTAGAAACGCTTCCAATAGCTAATTGAACAGGGATATTAGAGAATATGAAAATCACTGCTACTCCTATCCAGAAGTGAATCTATTAATTAATAGATGCAGGCCAAATGCTCTGCATAGCAATTTCAAATTGTACTGGACTCTCTCTCGATTTCTGAGAGTCCTGCTGTACAGGGAATGCAGAGATAGTTCTCGCTGCAGGATTTGGGACTAACCTTTGCTGCAGCTACAGAAAGGCTAAGGCTTTGAATGCTGTACTAAAAATGGTTAGGCAAGCAAGGCAACTGGATAGCTCCATTTTTGCCTCTGTCTTTTGGGTTCCCAGCCTTTCCCCATCCTCCAGTGCAGCGCACGGGAAATCAGGAGAGCAGAAAGCCCGGTATTAATCTACACAACGTAGCCTGCTTTTAACCATCAGTGTCATGCTGATCCCTCCTCCTTCGAAGACAAAGAAAGAAAGAAAGAAAGAAAGAAAGAAAGAAAGAAAGAAAGAAAGAGAGAGAGAAAGAGAGAGAGAGAAGAGAAAGAGAGAGAGAGAGAAAGAGAGAGAGAGGAGAGAGAGAGAGAAAGAGAGAGAGAGAGAGAGAGAAAGAAAGAAAGAAAGAAAGAAAGAAAGAAAGAAAGAAAGAAAGAAAGAAAGAAAGAAAGAAAGAAAGAAAGAAAGAACAATTTTCTTAACATTACCCCTCTAACTTGTCTGGAACTGAGCTAGATTAATTGCAACATTTTATTTATTTGTTTGTTTGTATTCGATCTATGGTTCTTTTCCCAGACCCAGTGTTTTATTTGTTGGTTTTCTCTGTTCCCCAACCCCACTCTACTTTTCATTCCCAACTTCCCACCCCTTCCCTGGAAAACTTGGAGCTTTCTGTTAATCTTCCTCACATAAAGTTTCTAATTCCTTTTTAGGTACAACTTTCCTGTGGTCAGTGCCATGGGTTTTAAAAAATTTTCTGTGACCTTTTTATAAAACATAAGTCATAAATTTACAGGTCCTTGAGGTTTCACAATGTGAACCCGCCCTTGCACCCAGCACCCCACATCAAGAAACAAACCATTACTACAACCCATAACTCCTTTTCCTTCCTCATACCCATCCCTCCAGCCCCCATCCAAGGGGGATCACTTTTCTTGATTTCTAATGCCATAGATTAATTTTACCTGACTTTAAACTTTAATCTTTAAAGTTAATTAATTAATTTTACCTGACTTTAAACTTTAATAAATCAATAACACATAATGGACTATCTATATTTTGCTTCTTTTGCTTAATACCATGTTTTCAACATTCGTCCAAGTTGTTGCATGTAGGTATACTTTGTTCATTCTCATAGCTATATAAATTCTATTGAATTCATGTATCACATTTTATTTATTTATCCTACTGCTGAGGACATTTAGGATGTCTTGATTGTGGCTATTTATGATAAGCACTGCTATAGACATTCTTATACACACCTTTCATGCCATATTCTCAGATATATACACAGGAGTGGCATTGCTACATCATAGGGTATGCATATGTTTAGCTTTAGTAGATGCCACTAAAATTTATTTTCCCAAAACTCTGTGCAAACTATTTAATTATAATTCCACTGGCCAAATAAAAGGGTTTCAATTGTTCTTCATTCTCACCAATACTTGGTATGGTTCTTCTTGATTTTTATTTTCATTATAACCATTTGGGTTTTTATTAAGTAGTGTATAATTTTTATAATGAAATAATTTCATATGATAAAAAAGTACATAAAATGTATGGTGTGATTTTTTTTTCTGTAATGTGTATACAAGTGTAACTAACACAACAATCAATCTCTGGGACCCCTTGCTAACAAGACCACTACCCAGACCTTTCATACCCAGGCTGAATAGATTCCACCACTTAGTTCTCATTCGTCATTATTTTTTATTTTATTGTATTTCCCTTTGAGACAGGGTCTCACTCTGTTGCCCAGGCTAGAGTGCTATGGCGTCAGCCTAGCTCACAGCAACCTTGAACTCCTGGGCTCAAGCAATCCTTCTGCCTCAGTCTCCCGAGTAGCTGGGACTACAGGCATGCACAACCAGGCTCGGCTAATTTTTTCTATATTTTTAGTTGACGAATTAATTTCTTTCTATTTTTAGTAGAGACGGGGTCTTGCTCTTGCTCAGGCTGGTTTCGAACTCCTGACCTTGAACGATCCACCCGCTTCGGCCTCCCAGAGTGCTAGGATTACAGGTGTGAGCCACCGCACCCGACCTCTTCATTTTTGTTCACTTTGATTTTTCTTTTATGGGCTTTTTAGTATATCCTATAATCATTGTAACATTAACAGTAACATTATGATTGAATTGTCACCCTCATTCAGTTTGTGATCCATCTGGAATCTCTGGTCTAGGTTTGTTTTTTTTTCTTTCCTTTTTTTTTATTTCAGCATAATGTGGGGGTACAAATGTTTAGGTTATGTATGCCCCCCTACCCCCAAGTCAGAACTTCAAGTGTGTCCATTCCCCAGATGGTGTGCATAACACTTATTATGTATGTATATACCTATCCCCTCCTCCCCCTTCCATCAGCTCTACACTCCCTAAATGTTATTCCTATATGTCCACTTAGGTGTTGATCAGTGAAACAAATTTGCTGGTGACTACATGTGATGCTTGTTTTTCCATTCTTGGGATACTTCACTTAGTAGAATGGGTTCCAGCTCTGTCCAGGAAAATACAAGAGATGCTATATCACCATTGTTTCTTATAGCTGAATAGTACTACATAGTGTACGTATACCACATTTTATTAATCCACTCATGTATTGATGGGCACTTCAGTTGTTCTCACATCTTTGAAATTGTGAATTGTGCTGCTATAAACATTCGAGTGCAGGTGTCTTTTTTTATAGAATGTCTTTTGTTCTTTTGGGTAGATATCCTGTAATGGGATTGCTAGATCAAATGGTAGATCTACTTGTATCTTTTTAAGGTATCTGCATATTGCTTTCCACAGAGGTTGCACAAGTTTGCAGTCCCACCAGCAGTGTAGGAGTGTTCCTATCTTTCCGCATCCATGGCAAATTTATTGTTTTGGGACTTTTTGATAAAGGCATCTCACTGGAGATAAATATCTCATTGTGGTTTTGATTTACATTTCCCTGATGATTAGAAATGTTGAACATTTTTTCATATGTTTGTTGGCCATTATTCTGTCTTCTTTGGAAAAGTTTCTGTTCATGTCTTTTGCCCACTTTTTGATAGGATTGTTTGATTTTTCTTGCGGATTTTCATGAATTCTAAGTATATTCTAATTCTCAGCTCTTTATCGGATGTGTAGCTTGCAAAATTTTTCTCTCATTATGTAGGTTGTCTGTTTGCTTTTGTGACAGTTTCTTTGTTCAGAATCTTTTTAATTTGATCAAGTCCCCTTTATTTATTTTTGTTGTTGCTGTGATTGCCTTTGGGGTCTCCTTCATAAATTCTTTGCCTAGGCCAATGTCTAGAAGAGTATTTCCAACATTTTCCTCTAGAATTCTAATAGTTTCATACCTTAGGTTTAAGTCTGTTACCCAGTGTGAGTTGATTTTTGTGAGAGGTGAAAGGTGCAGATCCTGTTTCAGTCTTCTATATGTGGCTATCCAGTTTTCCCAGTGCCATTTATTGAATAAGGATTCTTTTCCCTAGTGTATCTTTTTCTTGCTTTGTCAAAGATTAGATGGCTATATGAGGATGGTTTACTATCTGGGTTCTCTGTTCTGTTCCACTGGTCAATGTCCCTGTTCTTGTGCTAGAGCAAAGCTGTTTTAATTACTATAGCCTTGTAGTATAGTTTCGGGTCTGGTAAATTGATACCTCCCATTTTGTTTTTATTGCCCAGGATTGCTTTTGCTGTATGAGGTCTTCTCTGGTTCCATACGAAGCGTAAAATTATTTTTTCTGTATCTGTGAAAAATGATGTTGGTATTTTAATAGGGATTGTATTAAATCTGTAGATAACTTTGGGTAGTATAGACATTTTAACAATGTTTATTCTGCTGACCCGTGAACATGGTATGGTTTTCCACCTGTTTACGTCCTCTGCTATTTCCTTCCTCAGTGTTTCATAGTTCTTCCTGTAGAGGTCTTTTACCTCGTTAGTTAAATGTATTCCTAGGTACTTTATGTTCTTTTTTGCTATTGTGAAGGTTATTGAGTCTTTGATTTGGTTCTCAGTTTGACTGTTATTGGCATTTATGAATGCCTATGATTTGTTGGTATTGATTTGTATGCTGAGGCTTTACTGAAGTCATTTTTCTATTCTAGGAGTCTATTGCTTGAATCCTTGGATTTTTCTAGATATGATATCATATCATCAACAAAGAGTGAGAGTTTGATCTCTTCTGCCCCCATTTGGATGCTCTTAATTCCAGTCTTTTGTCTGATTGCTATAGCAAGGACTTCAAGCACTATGTTGAATGGAAGTGGAGATAGTAGGCAACCTTGCCTGGTTCCAGTTCTAAGTGGGAATGCTTTCAAATTTTCCACATTCAGTGTGATGTTGGCTGTGAGTTTGTCATATATGCCTCGTATCATTTTTAAGTAAGCCCCATCTATGCCTATTTTGTTGAGTATTGTTATCATAAAAGGGTGTTGAATTTTGTTAAATGCTTTTTCTGTGTCTATTGAGAGGATCATATAGTCTTTGTTTTTGTTTCTGTTTATGTGGTGAATTACATTTACAGATTTGCATATGTTGAGCCATCCTTACATCTCTGGGATTTAGCCCATTTGGTCGTGATGGATTATTTCCTTGATAAGCACCTGGATTTGGTTAGCTAGGATTTTGTTGAGAATTTTTGCACCTATATTCATAAAGGATATTGGTCTATAGTTTTTGTTGTTGTTGCATCCTTTCCTGGTTTTGGTATCAGGGTTATGTTGGCTTCATAAAATGTATTGGGGAGGTTTCCATCCTTTTCAGTGTTGTGGAATAATTTCTGCAGGATAGGCAGCAGTTCTTTGTAGGTGTGGTAAAATTCAGGTGTGAAGCCATCTGGTCTGGGACTTTCCTTTGTAGGAAGGTTTTTATTGCTCTTTCAATTTCAGTACTTGATATTTGTCTGTTCAGGAATTCTATGTCTTCCTGGTTGAGCCTAGGGAGGCTGTGTGTTTCTAAGAAATTGTCCATTTTCTCCACATTTTCCAGTTTGTGTGCATAGAGGTTTTTGTAGTATTCATAAATTATATCTTGTATCTCTGTGGCATCCATTGTAATTTCTCCTTTATTGTTCCTGATGGAGCTTATTAGATATTTTTTCTTTTCTGCTTTCTATTAGTGTAGCCAAAGGTGTGTCAATTTTGTTTATTTTTTCAAAGAACCAACTTTTTGTTTTATTAATTTTCCGTATAGTTTTCCTGTTGTCAATTTCATTTAGTTGTGATTTGCTATTATTGATTTCACTTCTTATCCTGGCTTTGGGGTCAGTCTGTTTTTCTTTTTCCTGCTCTTTGAGTTGATTCATTAGCTTTCTATTCAGTTGTTTTGCAGCTAATATCCTTGCTTATTGTGCTATCTTTACTGTTAATTTATTAAATATGTACTCTTACTAAAATCGACCTCATATCAAGAGTTTTGACAGGAACATTGCAGACATTATTCCTAATTCACACACAAAACATATCCAAGAATGATCATTATCTACATTTTACACACTAGGCATCAGAAATTCAAGAAAATTAAGCGATTTTCCTGGGTTCACACAATGTGTAGTTGAACAAGAATCTAAGTGTATTTCATCTAGTACATAAAGAAATACATTGGTCCCAAGGATAAACAACTCCACATTTCCTAGAATTTTCATTAACAAAGTTAAGATAGAGAAGAGAAAAAATAATTAAAAACCAGATATGTAATAACATTTTTATCAGAAAAAATTAGTGCCTGTTGTTTGGACTGCTTCCCTTTGTAACCTAGTTTATTTAACTAAAACAAATTGAAAGATTTGAAAAGTTTGGTAGTTGTCTAAGTAAAAGAATTTTTTGTTTATTTAATCCTCTTGAGTGTTGAATATGATGACATGAGGAAGTGATATCAGTATTTTTTTTTTTTATTGCCAAGTTTCATTACATATACGAGGAGAGTATTTCATGGAAGAACAGCACTGAGCTGACATTGGGTTTAGAGTCCAGGTTCTGATGCTGAGTCATGTATTTTTTGTAAACAGTCCAATTTGGAGGAAATAACCCTTGTCATAAAAGACTGTTGAAAATATTTACTATAGTATAACAATGTATGCAAAGGTAATTTGGAAATAATAGACCTACATAGAGAAGACAAATTATTAGAAGAATATATGTTACCATTTTTGTATATGATATTGAGAAAAATGTGTTTAAGTAAAGATAGATTTTTCTGTATTATATTAATAGATATTAACAGAATACATAGATAGGCTTACATATCCAGCAGATGTCTAATTTTGTCTTAAAATGAAACCCCATTTTTTGTTAAAATTAAAACATTAAGAGAAATAGGAACTTGAATTGCTTTTTCTACCTTTTAATCTAGAGATCCAAAGTGACCTATAGATTAATACAAGCATTGGGCAAACGTAATACATTCCTATATTTAAAAAAATAACAATTTGGGCTAAATGTAGTTTGTTCTTTGATTTCCATCCTTAATATCACCATGCCTAAGAAGTTTGCTGGCTGCTTATTATTAACTTGTCATGGGTAGAAATTGGTTTTAGTGAAACTGTGCTTTTTTGGCTTAAAATATGAAGCCATTGAATGTTTCAAAGAAATCACAATGCAGGCATATTGTCTTCATCAGTAACTCATCAGCTTCAATCTTGACTCACCTATGAACAAGGTGATTCTTGTTTCCTGTGAAATGAAAGATATAAAATCCTTAATTGATCCTATGGTAATGCTCAATAGGCCAACTCTTGCATACTCTGGACTTTGCCAGTGTTGAAATTATAAAGAAATGATGTCATTATAAAATATATTGTTTGCCTTTTATTTATTCTTTCATTTATTGGAATAATAAAAGTAACTTAATGCAACATTTAGAAAATATTGCCCATCAAATGAAGAAAAGAAAAAGTTACCACTAAATGTCATTCCAAGAAATAACTGCTGTTAACAATCTTTTTATATATATAAAAAATATATATAAACACTCTTCTTCCCCTTCTCTCCCAATACTTCTTCCTCCTCCTTTCTTCTTATGCCTCTCATTCTTTAGTTTTTGCTCATTACAGAAAAATAGAAATAATTTATATTATAAAGTGACATTTTCTCTTTTGTTTCCAGATTTTACTAAATCCAGATGGAACAAATACTTGCATAACCTTGAAATTTACTTGACAAATGCTATAACACAATAAACTTTATCTGTATTTTTTTCCTTCTGTTAATCAATCTTGTTATGTAGGTGATATTTCAGTAACATTTCTGGGGCCAGGGGCCTTTGCTACCTATAATTTGGTGAACCTCAGGGGTTTCAGTGGCCTTTGATCCCTATAATACCTACCAAAATACCCCCTATAGGTATCCAAGTCTATTACTATTAAATTAGTGGGTATTCCACATGGGAATGGGATATGGCATACATATTCTTCTAAACCATTTGGCACTTTGGGCTTAGTGTGGGATGGCTGTGTGTTTGTGTGTATATGTTTCTGTGTGTCAAATATTAACACTAAAGGTTTTTTTTCCATTTCTTTCATAACCTATCTGGGTAATAAAGGTATCGCTATATATTTTATTAGTAAGTTTAGGAATGCTGAATCAACATTTTAGTGATTGTAGTGGTGAGGAGAAACTTGCCCTTTGCCCCAACAGTTTGCTGAAAGATCAACTCACAGTTAAGGCAGATTAATAAGAGAATGGTTTATTTACCAATACTATGCACATGGGGAAAAATCACATAGTGATTACTCAGTAAACTTATGAAGTTCAGACAATTTTATAACTGTCTTTTGGAGGGGAGGGTAAATGTGGAGTACAGGTAATTCTGTTTAAGGGTGAGTAGTGGTACTAGGGAGGACAAATGAATTGGGGAGAGACTTGTAAATGATTCTCTTTGCAAATTAAATTAATGTGAGTGACAGGTATTTTGTTTAAAATAATTTGGGCCAGGTCTGCTTGCATTCTTGATCTTCTTTACTCCTATGTATTTGAGACAACAGGCAGAGGAAGGCAAGTCATTTGCTTCCTTTGATTCTTTGTTCATGTCAGTCCGGTTTATGCAGATAGAGGAAAAGCCACTTCTAAGGGCCAGTTAATCTCTAAGAGTCTTTAATTCAAAATACTCTCTATGCCAAGGAGCCTTATTTTGAGGTGAAACTTTCAGAGCTCCTTCATGATATATTGCATTCATGTTTAATTTTCTCAATAAATATTTAATTTGCCATCAAACCATGACCTCTAATCTTAAAAATTAATTTTTAACTTCTCTGTCTAAATTACCATTTCAATTCTGTGCCCAGTAAACTCTCAAGCTCTGTAGAACAGCATATGAGGGAGCTGCTGTCATGATGCCTGGAAAGTGGGTTTTTGTAATTCTGCTGATGCTGCTCTGCTGTGTTGGCTTTGGATACTGTGGGAAGGTCCTGGTATGGCCTTGTGACATGAGCCATTGGCTTACTACCAAGTACATTCTGGAGAAACTCATAGAAAGAGGCCACAAAGTAACTGTGTTAACCCAGGAACAGACTATTCTCATTGATTATAGGAAGACTTCTGCAATGAAATTTGAGGTGATCCATACAGCACAAGACAAAAGTGATTTTGAGAATGCAAATAACAAATTTCTTGACCTAATTATTAATGTTTTGCCATCCTTACCAGCCTAGAAATCAGCAGTAAAACTCAATAATTTCTTTATTGAATTGAATGGATATTTTAAACTTCTGTGCGAGAGTGTTGTCTACAATCAGACACTCATGAAGAAGCTGCAGGAAACCAACTATGATATAGTGATTATAGACCCTGTATTGCCTTGTGGGGAGCTGGTGGCTGAGTTGCTTGCAGTCCCTTTTGTGATTAAGCTTAGAGCTTCTATAGGAGACATTATGGAAAGACACTGTGGAAAACTTCCAATTCCACTTTCCTATGTACCTGTGCTTATGATAGGACTAACTAACAGAATGACCTTTCTGGAAAGAGTAAAAAATAGAGTGTTTTCAGTTTTCTTTAACGTATGGACCAATTATAATGACTTTCATTTTTGGAAACAGTTTATTTGCTCGTTTATTTGTTTTTATTATTATTTTTTATTATTATTATTATTTGAAACAGAGTCTCACTGTGTTGCCCAGGCTAGAGTGCGGTGGCATCATCCTAGCTCACAGCAACCTCAAACTCCTGGGCTCAAGTAATCCTTCTGCCTCAGCTCCCAAGTAGCTAGGGCTACAGGCATGCACCACCATGCCTGGCTAATTTTTTCTATGTATTTTTAGTTGGCCAATTAATTTCTTTCTATTTTTAGTAAAGACGGGGTCTCGCTCTTGCTCAGGCTGGTTTCAAACTCCTGACCTTGAGCAATCCTCCCACCTTGGCCTCCCAGAGTGCTAGGATTACAGGTGTGAGCCACCATTCCTGGCCTGGAAACAGTTTTACAGTGAAGTATTAGGTAAGTGAGTCTTCCTTTCATTTTAATCTGGTTATCAAAAGAAATATAGAAATTATAATATATAGTTTATTACATATGAGTCCAATTAATGGGGTCTCATATTAGAAAATGCTATAGCTGTTCTTGCTAAAGAGAGTACAATATTTGTTGTAAGAGTAATATAAGTTACTTCCCTAATGCCAGTAATATTTAAAATATTCTTGAATATTTACCAACTAATCAGCACTAATAAAAAGATTGCATTTGTGCTGGAAGTTCACTATTCTCTCAACAAATTGAGTCCAAGGCAGGAACATCACAAGAGATTGTAAATAAAGGAGACAGAGACAAAGTATAGATTAAAGTGATGGGGAAATCAATCAGGGGTTCTCCAGCATTCCCATTAGCCAGGAGGCCACAAGTGGAGTCCCCCATCAATATTTATTTTTTTAGTAAACAATTATTATCAGTCGTCAATTTACATGTACATATCATGAGTGTAAGTTTTGAGGTCTTCCAAAGTAACAATAAAGTAGTTAAGTATACACAAGTTAAAGATAAAATCATGAGTCAACAGTAAAGTGTATAATCCTAATGAGAACAAAGAGACCGTGTACTTCTTTCTACTTTATTGAGTTCCTCATTTGCTGAGACATGAATGAGAGAGAGAGAGAGAGAGATAGAGAGAGACACAGAGAGAGAGAGAGAGACAGAGAGAGAGAGAGAGGAACAATGTCTCAGGCTTAGAATAGCAAACTACTCTTATCTGCTGGGCTGATATCCTTTGATCATTCTCTCTGCCTTCTTCGGATTACAAGCCTGGATCTATTTACAGACATCCAGGTGGCCCTCAGGCTTCAAGGTGGGGTCTGTTTGCAGACATCCCTTATCGGTGGAATGTTGTCCTTAAGGTCAAGCAGCTTTTGCTCAGTTAACTGACACATCCACAGGTTGCTGTTTGATGAAGTCCTGGCCCACTTCTTGGGTCCTCATGTCTCAACCCTAACCCTCACACATTTGGTACTTTCTCTAAATAGTCCCAATCTTTGGCACAAATTTGTGGGAGACATAGATTGTTATTCTTGATTTTATACAGTTTCTATAAGAAAAAGTGTCCACCATTACTATCACTTTCAAAAACTTCAGAAGAATATTCCAAAAGACCTGTGTGGACCATTTCATCATGGCTGGTTATATGGAAACATTTCCTAAAATGCTTTGCCTTCTTGGATGATTGCTATGAAAAAATTAGAAAAATATATTTGAAAATATTTTGTGTTTGTGGATAAAAGATAATACAACTTTTATTTCACTGATGTGCACTTATTTGACTAAGTTTTAATTTGACTTACTTTCAATTGTTTGCCTTTTGTGCTAAAAAATGTTTTTACTTTGCAATTTTTATATATTCAGCTGTGATCTTAGCTGGTCAATGCAAGGCAGGTTTATTCTCCAACTATATTTGAAAAATATGTAGAAACATAAAGAGGAAACAAAAAAATTACATGACAAAAATATATTATACAATTTAATTCACTGAGTTCTAAAAGATAACATTGTTTTATGGCATTAATGTTCAGAGAAACCCTCATCAAATATCCTCAGGTTTAGGCATAATTTAAATTTATATGCATTGATTTTTTCTAATTAATTAAGTATTCATTAAGCACTGCCTAGCTACAGAAAACCTGCTAGGTTCTATAGATATAGATAAATAATACAAGAATCCTGGGCTCAAGTCTACTCTCAGAGATGAATTGAAAATATGTAAATTTAAATAAGTAACTACCAAACTTTAATATTGATAGGATTATAACTGAAGCACCTTAGTAAGATTCAAATTTTGAATAGCATGATAAAAATATTGTCAAAGGAGAATACACACAGAAAAGGGCATTTTTTTCAGTAAGCAAAAGACAGTTCCAGCCAGGCATTAAGGAAATCCCCAAGAATTCTTTTAAAAACTTTTCACGTGATTATTGCATAGATTTAAATATTATATTTTTTGGATAATATTTATATTGTACCTTCAAATTAATAATCTATTATCATATATTTTATAGACTTATAAATTATGATTATTAATCAGATTTGTGTATATTAAAAATCCTAAAGGAATAGGAGTATCAGTCCACTTTAATTTACTGTTTTTTATACATCCATATATTCAGGCATATTTTATTTTATTATGATTTATTTTAGTATGCTTCACAGCTATTTCATTTTTGATAAATTAGGTTTGCGGCAACTCTATCGACACCTATCAACCTATCAACAATGGTGTCTGTCAATACCATTTTTCCAATAGGATGTATACACTTTGTGTCTCTGTGTCACATTTTGGTAATTCCCATCATTTTTCAAAGTTTTTCATTATTATTATATGTGTTATGGCGATTTGTGATCAGTGATCTTTGATGTTTCTATTATAATGATTTTGGGGTACCACAAACCATGCCCATATAAGACAATGAACTTAATTGATAAATATTGTATGCATGCTGACTATTCCACCAACTGGCCATTCTCCCATCTCTCTAGTCCACCTCAGGACTCCCTATACCTTTAAACACAAAAATATAATATACCATGGGCTCTAAATGTTCAAGTGAAAAGAAGAGTAGCAAGTCTCTCACTTTAATTCAAAAGCTAGAAATGATTAAGATTAGTGAGTGCTATAGTTTAGATATGTGTATTTATCTCCACCAAATATCATGTTGAAATTTGATCCCCCCCCCTTTTTTTGAGACAGAGTCTTGCTCTGTCACCTGGGCTAGAGTGCCATAGCATCAGCCTACCTCACAGCAACTTCAAACTCCTGGGTTCGAGAAATCCTTCTGCCACAGCCTCCCAAGTACCTGGGACTACAGGCATGCATCACCATGCCCAGGTGATTTTTTCTGTTTTTAGTAGAGATGGGTTCTCACTCTTGGTGAGGCTGATCTTGAACTCATGACCTCAACCAATCCTCTCACCTTGGCCTCCCAGAGTGTTAGGATTACAGGCATGAGCCACCATGCCTGGCTGAAATTTGATTCTTAATATTCTTAATACAAGCAAACACTGAATGAATTCATCAAGATAAGACCTTCCCTCCAGGAAGGACTCAAAACACTGTTACACATAGATCAGCAAAATAAACATTCGCCATTGTAAAATCATCCAGAAACTAACGGTCCAAGGCCAGATACCTCAATGGCTCAAGAGAGAAAACAAAGCAACAAAGTTCAACTCACCAGGATGAACAGAAATCTGCCCCACTTATCAATTCTTTAAATAAATAGAATGGCTTGAACTGATCACTAAAGAGATATAGACTGGCTGAATTGATAAATATTCATAAGCCAAGTAGCTGCTTTCTTCAGGAAACACATCTAATCCACAAAGATACATTCAGACTCAAGGTGAAGGAATGGAAACAATATTTCTTGCAAATGGAATCCAAGAGAACGCTGGTATACCAGTTTGATTTCAGATAATTTAGTCTTCAAATCAACAAAAGTAGTGAAAGACAAAGACAGTCATTTTATAATAATGAAGTGTACAATTCAACAAGAAGACATAGCAATCTAAGTATTTGTGTACCTAATGCAGGTGTACCCAGATTCATAAAGCAAATCCTTCTTGACCTAAACAAAATGACAGACAGCAGCATCATAATACCTGGAGACTTCAACACCCCTCTGAAAGAACAGGGCAGATGATTCAAACAGAAAATAAACAAATAAATAATGGACTTAAATAGAATTCTAGAACAAATGGGCCTGATTGACATTTGTAGAACATTCTACCCCCCAAACCACTGAAATTAAGTTTTTCTCATCAGCTCATGAGACATTCTCCAAGATTAACCATATCCTAGGCTAAAAGTCATGTCTCAAGAAATTTTTAAAAAAATAGAAATCATACCATACATCTTCTCAGACCATGGTGGAATAAAATTAGAAGTTGACTGCAACCAAAACTCTCATCTCTACACAAAGTTATGAAAACTAAATAACCTTTTGCTGAATGATTGTTGGGTTAAGGAGGAAATTAAAATGGAAATGAAAAGGTTCTTTGAACTAAATGATAAAGGAGACACAAGTTATCAAAATCCATGGGACACAGCTAAAGCAATCCTGAGAGGAAAATTTACATCCATAAATGCCTACATCCAAAAGACAGAAGGATCACGAATCAACAGTCTATTGAATCATAAACCCACCAGAAGAAAACAAATAACAAAGATCAGAACAGAAGTAAATGAAATCACTAACAAAAAACTATTAATAAAACAAAAAGTTGGTTCTTTGAAAAAATAAACACAGTTGACATTCATCTTGCTAGCTTAGCTAAAAGGAGAAAAAAAGTACTCTAATAATCTCAATCAGGAATGAAAAAGGAGAAATTACAATTGATACCATGGGAAAAAAATCAGCTATGAATACTATAAAAACCTCTATGCACATAAGCTTGAAAATCTGAAGAAAATGAACAAATTCTTAGAAACATACAGCCTCCCTAGGCTCAATCAGGAAGAGATAGAATTCCTGAACAGACCAATATCAAGTACCGAAATTGAAGCAGCAATAAAAAACATTCCTTGAAAAAAAAGTCCTAGACCAAATGGTTTCACACCTAAATTTTACCAGACCTACAAAGAAGAACTGGTGCCTACCCTGCAGAAAAACTGCCACAATCCTCCCCAACACATTTGAGGAATCCTCCCCAACACATTTATGAAGCCAACATGACCCTGATACCAAAACCAGGAGAGGACACAACAAAAAAAGAAAACTACAGACCAATATCCTTTATAAATATAGATGTAAAAATTCTCAACAAAATCCTAGCATACCAAATTCAGGTGCTTATCAAAAAAATATCCATCATGACCAAGTGGGCTTCATCCCAGAGATGCAGAGAGATTCAGCATGCACAAATCTATAAATGTAATTCAACACATAAAAAGAAGTAAAAATGAAGACCATATGATCCTTTCAAGTTAAAAGCCACAGAAAAAGCATTCAACAAAATTCCACACCCTTTCATGTTAAGTTGCCTAACAAAATAGAGATGGATGAGACTTACCTAAAAATGATAAAAGCCATAGATGACAAACACACAGCCAACATCATATTGAATGGGGAAAAACTGAAAGATTTCCACTTAGAACTGGAATTAGACAAGGTTGCCCTCTATCACCACTTCTATTCAACATAGTGTTAGAAGTCCCACCAGAGTAATCAGACAAGAAAAGGAAATCAAGGGCATATAAATCAAGGGCAGGAGAGGCCAAACTATAGCTCTTTGCTGATGAGATGACCTTAAATGTAGAAAACCCCAAACACTGCAAAGACCACAGGAATTGATAAATAAGTTCAGAGAAGTCTTAGGTTCCAAAATCAATGTACAAAATCAATAATATTCCTATCAGCCAACAACAGACAAACTGAGAACCAAATCAAAGACTCAATAACCTTCACAATAGCAACAAAGAAAATAAAATACCTAGGAATATATTTAACTAAGGAGGTGAAAGACCTCTACAGGGAGAGCTAGGAAACACCAAGGAAAGAAATAGCAGAGGATGTAAAAAAATGAAAAACCATACCATATTCATGGGTCGGCAGAATCAACATTGTTAAAATGTCTATACTACCCAAAGTGATCTACAGATTCAATGTGATCCCCATTAAAATATAAATTTTTTTTTGCAGATCTAGAAAAAATAATTTTACACTTCCTATGGAACCAGAGATAATCCCATATAGCAAAAAGAACCTTAAGCAAAAAGAAAAAATTGAGAGTCATCAATTTACCAGACTTTAAGCTACACTACAAGGCTATAGTAACTAAAACAGTATAGTTTTAGAACTGGCACAAGAACAGAGATGTAGACCAGTGGAACAAAACTGAGAACCCAGATATAAAACGTCCTCATATAGCCATCTAATCTGTGACAAACAGACAAAAACATACACTGGGGAAAAGAATCTTTATTCAATAAATGGTTTAGGGAAAATAGGATAGCCACATGTAGAAGATTAAAGAAACCTCTGTGCAGAGTAATATGGAGATACCTCAAAAAGCTACAAGTACAACTACTATTTGATCCAGCACCCCTATTACTGGGCATCTACCCAAAGGAAAAAAAAGACATTCTATAAAAAAGACATCTGCACTAGAATGTAGCAGCACAATTCACAATTGCAAAGATATGGAAACAAACCAAGTGTCCATCAATACATGAGTAGATTAATAAAATGTGGTATATGATGGACTTCTACTGAGCTAGATCAGAATGGTGATCTAGCACCTCTTGTATTATCCTGGATAGAGCTGGAGCCCATTCTATGAAGTGAAGTATCCCCAGAATGGAAAAATAAGCATCACATGTACTCGCCATCAAATTGGTATTAACTGATGATCTCTTATGTTCACATTTAGTAATAACATTCATCGGGTGTTGTGCAGGTGGGGAGAAGGAGGAGATGGGTACATACATACCTAATGGATTCAGAGCTCACTGTCTGGGGGATGGACATGCTTGAAGCCCTGAGTTGGGTGGAACTAAGGCAATATATGTAGCCTAAACATTTGTACCCCAATAATATGGTGAAATAAAAATAAATAAATAAACCAAAAATAAAAAAATATAGAAAAGAAATCAATGTGAAGTCAAAAACAAATCATTTGCTCTTCAGACAGGTAACATTGTTTTTTCTTTATAAAACAGACAAATAGTATTATTATTTTACAAAATGGAACAGTAGAGAATATTGTATTACTGTTTTCTATATAGAGAGATTTGAGAAATCCATTTATGGAGAGCAGATGCAAGTTATTAATAGCATTTAGGTCATATTTTTAGCTCAGCCACTTAGTCATCTGGTCTTCAGTAAACATCACAATATAATAATTTTTGCATGTACATATATGCATAATGATATATGAGGGCTGTCATCCATTGTTAATATAATTTTTCATATAACTGTATAATTACCTGACAGCCCTCTATAATGTAATATTATGTATGTATGTGTCAGTTGCAGAATTTCATTGTTCCCTAGGTTTTAGATTTTACATAAAGCTTGTATTTATTGAGAAATACAAGCTTATTTATACATTTTTATAGATCTTTGTTGTACAGAAATGAGTTATTCATTTTGTGTGGTTTAAATTACACTACCATCAATGGTTAAACATGAAAAAGGTATTATATTTGTTTCTTTATATTTATTTTAATAGCAGTACACATCTGGCTACCTATCACCAGTGGAGAACTAGAACTTTATGATTTACACATATCTTATGCTTCTCATATATCGGTTCCCATAATTCTAATCCAGATGTAACCACTATATCAAATTTATGTTTTAATTTTCTTTTTAAAAATAATATTTAATGTTATCATGTGTCTGTGTGAATAATGTTACTAAGATTCATCCATTGGTTGCATGTGCTAGCTAATAGTTCATCAAATTCACCTAGAGATTTAGTAATCAAGGCAGGATATATTATCATACACTTGGAATAGGACATCTAGAGGACAGCAACACATTGTAGAAAATGTGAGGTGAGTTCTCATCCACTGTGGCAATTTCAAGCTAAGTGTCCTTGGGCATTGCTTCTTAATTATCAAATTAATGCTTTAGGCTCTGAAACCTCATACAGAAATTGAAACACTACTAAGTGGTGACTCTAGAAAGAGGTATTCACCCTGGGATGTATGTGATCTCTGATTTTGATTAGAATCTTTTATAAGAAAGTATTCTGAGATTTTCTTCTGTCAGTTACAAAACATGTTTTCTATGTGTAAAAATGGTTGACACGGTCATTTTCAGATGCTCATTCTTCTTCACAAAACTCCTAAAACTAATACTTAGAATCTGTTCCTCTAAAAATATCATTTAAAGGTAACTCTAAGGTAAATGGTGTTAACGGTTATATGTCTGTTTGTATGTCACAACCCAAAGGGGATTGTATTGGCTACGGATTATTCAGAAAATTCATACTAAGAAAATAATGGCACACCACTTTTAAGTGATGGGATTTGACTCAGGCAGCAAGGATGCACTGAGGATGGAGGGATCCTTCAAAAATTTGTGTGAGTCCACAATTTATGTGAAAGACAGAGATATATTTCTGACTGGAAACTGGAAAACCATTAAGAGATGAATTGGTCATGCTATGGTGGAGGTAATCTATTATCTGCCATTTAATTGGAGAGAGAAAATGAGTATTAAATTCATCAGTAGTTGGAATTGTATTCAGTTAAGGTTTTAGTTGATTTATTGTTGTGAAATGACACTTACATATTACTTTTCTTTCACTAACCAAAAACCCTCTGTCCTTTCCTACTTTCCCACATCCCAGTCTCCCTACTTTCCTTCTTTCTCTTATTTCTCCCTTCCTTATTTCCTTCCTTCCTTCTTCCCTTCCTTCCTTCTTCCCTCCCTCACCCCGTCTTTCCAAACCTCCCTTCCTCCCTTCTTGCCTTCCTTCCTTCTTCCTTTAATTTCTTCTTCTTTTTAACATACAGTTATAATAAGTACTCTAATGCATCTAAATTAATTTTTTTCCTTAGTAGTTTATCAGGAAATTAGTAATACATTTTTCTTTGGGCAAACATGTATGCTAATTCTCTCAACACAACTTGGTTCGTTTTCTTTAGGAAGACCCACTACATTATGTGAGACTATGGGGAAAGCCGAAATTTGGCTAATCCGAACATATTGGGATTTTGAATTTCCTCGTCCATACTTACCTAACTTTGAGTTTGTTGGAGGATTGCACTGCAAACCTGCCAAACCTTTACCTAAGGTAGGTATATGACAGTGGAGAACTTTATATACCTTAGAAAAAATACCTGATTTTCCTTTAACGTTATAGCCTTAATAACAGATAAATGCTTCTGGAAATCTTCAGTTTACCACTCCAAATCTATTTTCTTCATCATATGAGTATTCTATGATTATTATTTATTCATTAGGATGTAAAATTGAGAATTTAAACTGAAGAATGAAATGATTAAATGGTGTGTTACAAAAATATCAGTGTGTCTATAATGTGGATACTGGATGGAAAACAGACAGAAAACCAACCATGGCAATCACTAAGGACCCTGCCATAGTCTTAATAACAAGCCTGGCAGAGTTATAAACAGGAACATTTACCCAATTTGAGAGATACGATGCTTCCATGAGAACCCTTGAGTAAATTCCATAGAATTTGGTGAGAGAAAGTCAGTGTTGAGAGAAGTCACGGAATGAGGTAGGGCTCCTAGAATTTAATCTTGAGGGTTTATTGGATTGTGGTGACCTTTTCTGTCAGCAAACAGTTAGTGGTGGAAAAATTCCCTTGAGTTGACGATGATATGTTTAGTTTTGACCTATTTACTTTAAGGAGACAAAATAATTTTAGGTGATTTCTAGAAATCATTTTGGCAGTACAAAGTTTCAATCTCAGCAGGGAGCATTAGAAATAAATTCAGAGTCATCGGCATAAAGTAGAAATCATAGAAGTGAAAGATTCATTTATCATATTGGTTCTATATAAGCATAATATTAGAGCATTTTTTTTGGAGTGGAAAAATTGTATATATACCACATACCAAAGTCTTCAAAGAATAAGTGTGAAATGCCAGAAATGTTAGACAAAAAAAGTATTGAGAAGCAAAAGAGAGTAATAAATAAACATGCTAAGAACATTGCATTTAATCATCAAGAGTTAGGAGACAGATGCTCATTTATTTCATTTATAGGCAAACATAATCTCTTTAGAAAGTTGCAGGATAAATGGTGTTATCAGAAGAGTTCTTTATTTTTATTTATGGTAAAAGGTACATTTGTGTTTAAAATTTTATTTTAGTATTCTGAGTATTCTTTTCTTAACATCAAGTTATCCCTGCAAGCAAGTTCTATTGATTCTTGTTATTAGAGGAGATAATATTCTAATATCTAAATAAAAACACATAAGAGAAAAGACATATGTGTGATGTCCATGGCTCACTATATGATAACCCATGTCACGCTGTTATCTTTATCCTCCCACCCCTACTTCTCTCTCTCTCTCTTTTTCTGTCTGTCTCTCTTTCATGCACACACACACACACAAACACAGAAACAATTTCACAGAAAAAGACATATTTTATCAGAGAGAGAAGTTTTTTCATTCCGAACTCAAATTATCTATTATTATAGACTTTGGGAAATATTAATACCCACCTTGGATTGTATTTATGATGAAAAAATTATGCCAGTCATTGGATACACAGAATGAAAAGTAATGAGAGATAGTCAAATAAAAAATGCAAATCAGTATAGTAGGTGTATATGTTTCATTTGTGTGTTATTTTACTCAATCGGTAATCTGTTTGGAAGATGAATCAGAATGGTAAAACACCAATTCCTAGAATTTCAGAGATATTCTACTGAATTTAACTAAGCTAAAAGTAACAGTCAACTTTCACCTAAGATATCATCCTCCCCCTAATAACTTCACTAGTCATAAATTGAGAAATACAGTGACCCAGTATAATCACAAATATAATAGTTGCCAGGAATTGCAGGCTGTAGCTCTAGAGGGTGGTGCAGATTATTATGTGAAGGGCCCCAATCCCAGACTTTCAGTGCCCAGAACACTAAGTGATGACCCAAGGAATTTTATTTGCAGAGGAATTTATATTTTGCTTCTGTCTGTAGGCTCAAACGAAGGGCATAGAGATATTGGCACACTCATATATGAGTTTGCAGATAGTTGAAGACTGTGTTATTTTCTTCTTCTAACATATGTTACTGTATACATCATATATCTAACAAATTTGTTCTTAATCTTGGTATAAACTTGGAAAGTATAAACTTGAGAAAATGATCTTGAATGTTTGCCTCACAGGAATAGGTAGATCAAATTATTAATAATTTATTAGTGATATATTAGTGGCAATTCCACCAACGTGAGAGGAGCTATCCTTTATTTGGCGTCTATTTCTATAAAGGTCTAGGTTTCATGCTTTTGCTTGTCATCACTGATTATATATTAAAGCCATAAATTTCAGAAACATGTTTCCTCTTAATGAGACTAGATGGTTCTCCATGTCACAAGACACACCAGTCTATTTCCTCAGACATTTCGTAACTTTACCTATCTAAATGTGTAAGTAAAGCTTTTTTCCCCTATGATGCTGCACAGTTATAATAACAAGAATGTTATGTTTAAAGGAAATGGAAGAATTTGCCCAGAGTTCAGGAGAACATGGTGTTGTGGTGTTTTCTCTGGGATCAATGGTCAAAAACCTCACAGAAGAAAAGGCCAATATTATTGCCTCAGCCCTCGCTCAGATTCCACAGAAGGTCAGTACAGCCTCTTATCCTGGTAGGCAGCATTTTAGGAATTCAAGACACAGTGTGGCTAATAGAGCTCTTTCCAGGTGAAAGTTGAAATCCAGGATACACTCAGTATCACTGGCACCAGCTGTCAGTAAAGATTTGTAAAACATTGAAATAGTGTGTATAAACACATTAAATCATTTGCTTACTGAGCTTTGGCATTAATATTAAAGTATGCTTTTTCGTAGTCATTTATTTTCATATGAAGTAAATATGAAGGCAAGCTCCCACTGAACTTTTACTATTAGAAATCCTCTGTTCTGCACTGACTGCACATAAAAGTACTGAAATATGTTAGCTCCAAGTCCTGGGAAAGAGAGAGTTTACATACAGAGTAGATATTATGCTTTAAAATATACTTCAAATGCACAGGTATTATTTAGTCTCCTTCAAAGTATAGTTGGTTTAGAAATAGAAACCTAGGTTCACTTAGTTTTTCTATTAATGAATTGAATAATCTTCAGTTAAAAACAAGTAAAATTCTAACACTGTTTTAAAAGAAAATGCATTTTCTAATATGTTATACAATATTAAATTAACCTTAATTTTTATCACTACAATTCCATATTACTTCTCTTTTCATATTCCCTTTCATGAAACATCCAAGGACTCTTTATATTTATATATTGGTTAAAGTACATAAATCTTACAGTGATTTTTTTACCCCCATATTCTAATTAACTGGTCCTGTTTATTTTCTTTTTATTCACTCACAATCTCTCTTCTAAACAATGTTAAATGAACAATATTGAAATAATAATACTATATTTCACAACCTATTACTACAAGCCTTTACAAAAAGGTAGATGTAAACAAACCTCTTGCACATCTCAATGTTTGCAAACTGCCATTTATGTTAACACCCTCTCAACTGTCACCTACGTAGGGTGGCTATGTGGCATCTAAAATATTCTATAGCCTTAAAATGCCCTCATTGTGTGGGCATTGGTTACACAGCCTTGACAGTACTAGGAAAACGCAAGCTTTTTTGTAATCATTTATTTCACTTGCAAAATTAAAGCGTCATCCTCCATAGGTTTTATGGCGATATGGAGGGAAGAAACCAGCCACATTAGGAAACAATACTCGTCTCTATGACTGGATACCCCAGAATGACCTTCTTGGTAAGATATGGGCAAAGAAAAGCTCTGTAGTTGTACAATAGCCAAGTTAAGTAACTGTTTAACAGCAAATAAATTCAGTACCTTTTTGAATAATTTAAAATTTGACACTCACCCTTAGAGGAGATATTATTAAACAATGAGCCATTAATGTTACAGATTCGTGCTCCCTCTGCTCCGCAAAAGAGCACCGTCAGGGAAGACTCACATCAATCTTCGAGTTTCATTCTCAGTTCAGATATCGCCTCCTCAGCAATGGACTCCCAGAAAGTGTAGAGGGTGTGAATCCTGATTTTCCTGGGATCATAGTTTTCTGAAATAGCAATGCCTCATGTGCTCAGCTTGTGTAGAAAATATGTCCATCTTCATGGAGTTATGGCATAGCTTTTTATTGCTTTCCGTCTCTGAAATTCTGCTAATGTCTTATAATGAAATGTACACCCACTTCTTACTCTATCCCCAAACTAGGTCATCCCAAAACCAAAGCTTTCATCACTCATGGTGGAACTAATGGGATCTATGAAGCAATTTATCATGGGATCCCTATGGTGGGAGTCCCCATGTTTGCTGATCAGCCCGATAACATTGCTCACATGAAGGCCAAAGGAGCAGCTGTGGAAGTGAACATGAACACAATGACAAGTGCTGATTTGCTCAATGCCTTAAGAACAGTCATTAATGAACCTTCGTAAGTACTATTGGTTTTACAGGCTTACCTATCATTGATTATGTTATGTATCATACCTGAAAAAGTCCAGTGTTTTTTACCTTTATAATTGGTTTATTTTCAAATAACAACCACATCATGATCAATATAAAAACCATTTGTTTCATTTGCCAAATGGTGAAAGTGATTTGCTGACATTAGAAAAAACAAGAAAGCTAAGACTTCAAATATTCTTTCAATACATTTTCAAAATAAATAATGCTATGATTACATAAATTCTCAGATTTTTTCTGGATAATGTGCTTAATTTTATAAATAAGTAAGTGAATAAGTAAATAAATTAATATTTAAATACTATAAACCATTCAGTAAGTGCAAAATGGAAGTGATAATGTGCCTAATATTAATCGTTCAGAAATAATTGTTATTAATACTGAGTATATATCATTCATTAGTTTATGCATACATACAGAGAGGAAAGATATAGGGTACTAAATAATTTTATCAATATTGATTGATACAATGTGTGAGTTTTTAAATACACTTTTAAATACAATTTTTATCTAAATTTACTTGAAAGATAGACTGAAATGAAACTATGAGCTATCTTGAACTTTAGGTATATGTCTTTATGCCTTAATTTTTTCTCTGAAAGGCATCACTAAGGGTAAAGATTTAATAGAGTACATGTATATACAATTTTGAGTCTTAAGTTTTGACAATGCATATTAATTTTACCCATTTACAGTTGAATTCCCACTTTGGAATTATCCTCAATTTGTATTATTTACATTATAAATTAACTTGTCAATATTAATGTAACTTATTTTCCTAACATTTATTTAGTCTGCTTGCTATATTTTAAGGGCATAGATGTTCATCATTGACTCGGAGATTCTTTATTCCAAAATATTTTGGATTAATTTCTTGACTGACTGTTGCATATATAATTTTCTTTCAATAAACACTTTTGTATGTTGAATTCCTTGTGTTCATGTTTGGCTATAGTTACTCATTGTTTTCATATGAGAATGACTTTTATCTGAATATATTAGTAACATACTTAACTTCTACTTCTTTCCTTCAGACCTATAAAAATAGCACAGCAACTAGGGAACCAAGTAAAGACACAACTTGACTTTGAAATACATAGACTCCCAAGCAGTGTTGTTTGAGAAACCTTTAGAACTATTAACTCCATAACTGTTGCTATTGTGATGCCAAACTGATTAGGGGTTCTAATTCTAGGGAGATGTTTCTATTTACCTTAAAAACTCAAAGTCCATGTACTTGGATGTATGAGTTCTTAAATTACCTAAGTATTTTTATTCAATCTTGACATTGCCAGTAGAGACACTATATTCCCATCAGAAACATACAAATGTGTGCAAAGGAGTGATTATCACAGTGCCAAGATATCAGAATTGCAAAATGACTTACTAATATTGACTACCAATTTATTTTGTCTGTCATATGAACTAGCCAGCCATTAGAGAACATGCTTATGGATGCTTTAAATGATATTTTGCCACAATATTGAGTTATGTACCATCTTGGCCTTGAAATAATCCTGGACACTATAATTCACATAGTATCACAATTATTTCTGGAAAAATTATGCTATACATTAAGAACTGGCTTCTACTCTTTTCCTATGTCTGCATTTTACCTCATAAGAAGACATAATATTTCCTCCATCCCCTCCCATTTAAAACTCTTCAAATCCTATGCTATTAGCAAAGTTCATGCAAGAGTTAGACTTTTTCTCAACACATCTATGTCCTTTAACTTGTATAACAAGGGACATGCATCACATATTTAGCTTTAGTAAAATCAAACCTCAAATTCCCTAATTTCTATATATTTGCCTTCTAGTTATAAGGAGAATGCTATGCGGTTATCAAGAATTCACCATGATCAACCCGTAAAGCCCCTGGATAGGGCAGTCTTCTGGATCGAGTTTGTCATGCGCCACAAGGGAGCCAAGCACCTGCGACCAGCTGCCCACAACCTTACCTGGATCCAGTACCACTCTTTGGATGTGATTGGGTTCCTACTGGCCTGTGTGGCAGCTTGTATAATATTAGTCATGAAATGTTGTTTGTTTTCTTGTCAAAAATTTGGCAAAACCAAAAGGAAGAAAAAGAGAGACTAGGCCAAGAAAAAGAGAAAATAGATCTTTATACATTTGGTAAAGTCCAGAATGGACTGATTCTGTTAAATTGAACCACAAAGAGCTTAACAAAAGCACATCTCCATCCTGTTTTCAAATTTTCCATTTCTCTACCTTAGCCTAAACATCAGCCTAGAATTCAATATGATCATTAACTAATAAGTGTGTTCCATTCTTCCTTTGTCTTTCCCTAGCTGGCTTTACCCTTTCCTTTTACTTTTCTCACACAGGGACACTATCTAATTTTAAATATGTTTTATTCATAATATCAATATTTTCCTTATATATAACCTTAAGTGCTGAGTAAGAGTATACTGGATCTTTGGTAATACACAATGTATCGTTAGAATTTGTTAGATATTAGGAAGCTGAAAAGAGTAAAATTCACAAGTTACCAGAGACTACAGAAATCAGGGACCCACCATAGGAAATAAGTGAGTTATGAGAAAAGTAATGATTTCATATTTTAATAAAAAATAATCTTCTGATTGCTCAGTGTTACAGGGATTAGAGCATGGATTTATCACTGTGATAGTGCATCCCTATTAAATGTCTAAGAATTTTCATTGAGCACATCTAGGTAATCATAGTCTAATGTGCCTGCCTTTCTTCAACAAATATTCTTGTGTTTCTTTTAGTGGAAGTTTGAGCACTGTCCTCAAAAACAGATCAATTGAGACTTTTTTTTTCCCTCAAGGAGAAAGTCAGCAATATGGTAAAGATGAACAGACATTTTTAGAGGAAATAACAATAAGTAATATAGAAAAAATACTAATTTTATAGAATTTTTAGTTCACAGTACAAATAGTAACCTTACATGTCAATTCATTATATTTAAATATTATGATTATGCATAATCTGTAATCAATACTTATAATCAAAAGTTTAATTTTCTGTGAAAAATAGGAAAATATTTACTTGAAATTTGAGATCACTATTTTCATGTCTTTATTTTCTACCTATTTCATCAATTAATTTTTATACTAAGTATGTATTAGTCTACCAGTTTGACCAAATTTTAAATATATTCTATTTTTAATATGTCATAGTAAATATTTATCAATGCAAAGCTTTAACTGAAGGCAAATATTAATATTTGGATCAATTCTGAATTAATTTAACAAATATATTAAAGATTACATTTTCTTTACCATTTATAAACTTAATGAATTTCTAGCTAAAGTTTTAATTCCAGTATTTGATATATAATCAAGAAGAACAATGACATTGTTAGGCTTAGTGAATCTTTTGAAATCTCCATTTATTTCTATGTGATGTATTGAAATTTACTTTCATTTTAAAAATAACTACAGGACAGGAACACAAACTTCTTAAATGTGTATATTAATGAAAATGCAAATAAATTTTTCAAAAACTTTTTTGAAGACTCAAAATATATTTGTTTAATGTTAACTTTTTAAAAAAGTGAATACTGTCATCTGTTTTGAGATTTACAAGTTTCATTATGCTTTGATCAGAGCTCTGCATATTTGCTGTATGCCCAGTTTGTTTTCTGCAATTAGAATTGTGGAGAGTTCGCCACTTTCCCAACAAAACGGGTCCCAGGCAGGATTGTAACAAGAGATTTCAAAATAATAGAGACAGAGACAAAGTGTAGTTTAATGTGATGGGGAAGTCAGGGGTCCTCCAGCATTTTTGTGAGCCAGGAGGCACTGAGTGAAGTCCCACATCAGTATTTATTGGTACAGTAAGCAGTTGCTTTTGGTCATAGAATTATTTGTACAGATTATTTGTTTAGGTTTTAAGGTTCCCCAAAGGTTTCAGGAAATCCCTTACCTAATTCTATCTATGAGAATAAACGTTTACAAATTTCTCCAGGTTAAATATTTTAAGGGCTAAGAACAGACTTACAGATCATACAAGTAAGAGATAAAAATACATAAAACAGGAACACTGAGCCTGTATACTAATCTAATCTATTTCTCTAGATACTGATACATGTAGTCAGGAGTGAAATAGGCATAGCCTTGAGGTTTATGATAGTTCCAGCTGCAGGTTGTCTGCTTGGCTGACATCCCTTGATCAGTTTCTTAGCCTTGGGCCCCAGGCTGAGCTCTGCCTTGCACAAGTTTCAGGTGCCATCTTGCAGTCACCCCTGATTGGTGGAATTTCCCACTTGTTGCCAAGAAGCTTCTGGTCTGTGAACTAACATGCCCACAGATTCCTTCAATGCAAAGCCCTGCAAAACTCATGAAATGTTCCATGTCTCTTAACCCCATTTTCTAACATAGAATGATGCTAATGGCTAAGATCCAGTGAGTTGTGGAATAGCCATCCTTGGGGATAAGCACTGCATAGGCTCTCAGACACCCATCTGATGCCTGAGACTGGCCACTCATTACACGTGAGACTTACTGCCATTCACTAGAATCAGGTCTCTGGATTTATCTCCTCCTACTCTCTGGTATTCTTCTGATCTCTTGTTTTGATTAAATATAAGTAGAAGACAGTTGCAACTGGGGAAATTCCTGGGTGATATGTATTGCATTACACACTGTAACTTTAATATGTACTTGGATTGAAAATGAAACAAACACCAAACAAATCACGAAAAGCTGAGAATGGATTTTCCTCAACAGTCATTTGTGAAACTGTTCCCATGAGGAAATTCTCAATCCTAATGCAGAGGCCTGGCCACATCGATGGCAGTACTGTCACATAGCTCTTACATTCTCAGCACTTAGAGCTGTACAAGACGCTAAAGTTGATTATTTACCTTATTTTCTTCTGAAACATTCCATGTGTCCATTATTCTCTGGCACTTTAATTAGTAGGATGTTCAAAATCTATCAACTCCAAATCAATATGAAGACATGTAACATGTCTTCATAATTTCTCTCAGTTTTCCACTGACCTTTATTACTGGACAGCAGAGAATTAAGTTGCATGCAAGTAATCTACTGAATATTGATGATTTTGCCTACACCTACCATGTTTTAGCAACATAGATTTCCTGTAGCATTTTGGATCAATCAAAAATAGCCAGGACAGTAATGCCTTTTCTGAATGAATTTGGAAGCAGAGGGGCTCAAAATAATTCCAAAGTACTCAAAGCTTCCAATCTAATAAGTCATAGCGATATGCATGGATAGTTCTCTCTTGAGAACTACAACCTCCAAACTGCCTGACTAGATATTCTAATAATGAAAACCAAGTGTATCCCAGGGAAAGACTAATAGGACTCATTCCCACTTTCAACTTCTAAAGTTCTGGACCCTTGTATTAAAACTAAAATTAAAAAAAGGAATCATATGTCAGGCCATGATTTATAACAGATACTACATCCTTTAAGACAGCACCTCAGATACCTGAAGTATTGTTTCCTAGTCAAAACCTTAAAGAGTTGTCATTGGTATTGGAAACTTGCTAAAATTAGCAAATTCCATTGAAATTAGACCCTGCTGCATTTTTTGTCTATAAATGTATTTCTTGGTAATACTTAATGTTAAGATCAACATCATTTTGAATATGAATTATTCTATGCATTGTGATTATTCTATGTATTTCTATGTATGTAGGCTGGCAGAAATAAATCTGTTATTTGTCAATTATAACTTCTGTGAAGAAATACTGATGCATTCTCTAACATAGAAGGTGACTAGTATAAAATGCTCCCTTATGGCTGGCTAGAACACTATGGAGTGATGTCATATTGTAGAGGCATTGGGGAGACATCTGCAGTTAACAGATTGAGCATGTAGCAGCTGGGCTAGCTAGGTTAGACCTGGTGAGGTGAAATTTATGCTGTGGAGTCATTCATGGTCTCTGTCTAAGCCACAGTGGCTTCTTTGTATATGAGGTTTGTACAGTACCAAATTCTAGAGGGTCAGGAAGAAGATACTGGCATCCACATGGCAGTGCATCCTGTCCACCTTACTATTGAGGCAGTTCTCTGGAATGCATGCTTCCTGGTGGGAATTCCCATAAAATATGAATACCTACAAAATTTGTGCCAATTCCAAGAGATGTATCCTCTAATTCAACCTTGGATTTTCTTACTTCCACTTAAATTTTCCCCAAGTCTTTGATGAACCTATTGACTCATAAGTCACTTCCATTTAGTCTGCAGATCTGTAATATAGGTCATTGCAGCCACCTCTCTTCCCCCAAATATCCAGATGTAATGTTTCATGTTCTGCCCATAGGGAAGATTTTTTTAACCACTGTCTTTCAGAGACAGTCCTGAGTGTGGCTTATAAGTGAATACTCTTAAATTAAGTAAATAAGCCCAAATGCTTTTCAAGTTCATGTGATTTTAATAATCTTTGGTAAATAAAGATAATTTAAAATTATTGACAAAACAAATTAAAAATGTCTTAAAATTTAATTTACATATTTTTGCCTGAGCCTACTTGTTATGTTATTTCAATTGGATGTTTCATGGTCATAAAATTGTTGCTTCTGGAACAATTTTAATATTTGGCTTAACATGTCTGTGAGTTAAAGCTGTAAGGGCTGACTGGTGGGGTGCTTCTAAGTCTTACACATACCTTGCTTTGAGCTTGTCTTTAGTTTTGAGCCCTTCGATTTTGAGGTCTAGAGGAATGATCAAGGTGAGGCCTCAGAACAAAACCCAGGCCTCCTGTGTTCAGTTGTTCAGATGTGTCAATTTACTTACTTTCTAAGTTTTTTACAAAAATATGGGTTACTAAGAGTTAACATTATAATTAATACATATAATTAAAGCTACTGGATAGAAATAAATAGAGTTCTATGTGCAAAGGATATAAAGGACTTAGAATATACTTTTTATAAAGAGGTTATAAAACATAAAAATGTGTTTTTTGTTAAAAAATAATTTAGCCTAATTTAAATGTTTTATTAAAAATGTGTTTTAAATCAAATAAATAAAAACAGGTAAAACTAAAAGAATATAAAAGAAAAAATGTTAAAAATTGTAAAAGACTATAAAAGAGTTATAAAAATCTTACCTCATGTTCAAATTGCTAAAAATCAAATAGATTTTTTATAAAATTGTATTAAAATTAGCTTTAACATTTAGTACACTAACACAGAAGTCAAACTTCATTCTCTTTTAACAACGCTTTCATGTAATATTAATAGATATAGTAAAAGTCTTGTTCACCTTCTTAATAAAGTGGAAAAAGAAAAAATGTCAGAAGAGAGACAGATTCAGTTTGCCTCTTGTGATTTGGTTTATCTTTATTAGGTCTTATGATCGTTTGACAAATTCAGTCTCCTCTATATTAAAGAGTAACGTTATTTTTTTTTAATATTCAAATCATCACTTTGGCTAAATGAAGGACTATTTTATAGTAACCTGTGATCTTGGTTTATGATAAGTGTTTTAAATCTTTGACAGTTGACAATATTTCCAAAATCAAAATTCTAAATTTAGTCTTTTTGATGTGAAACTTTTAAAATATTAGAGTCACTAAAAGTCAAAGAGAGACATATTTGGGTTTATTTTGCCTGTAAAGATCATATAGGAAGCATTGGAAACTGTGAAATGGTGTTTAAATTTCTTTGTATAAATTTATATAAATTTGTATAAGTATGTGATTAATATCTTTTTCTAAGATGTATAAGATTACTAACATTCTTATGTCTTGGTGCATTTTATTAATAATAATTATGGTTATAATGCTAAATTGCTGTGTGCCAAAGAAATAACCAAATTTTGTCAGTTATCTCTTTAACCATGGCTTATAAAATATTTGTCATCCATGAACAATTATTATTTTACTTTTACTCCTCCCCAAACACAGTACTTAAATTTGCTACAATCCAAAATTTGTTTTCCAATTAAAATCAAGGAAAGGACTTACAAGTACTCTTGAAAACGGTTTTCTTATAACTGGCAACTATGTACCATTGAATTACAATAAAACAAATTTTCAGGAATTTAATTAAAAATTAAATGCTTTTATAAGCGTCAGGTTTCAGTCTGAAATGTCAGTTCTTAGTGCATTCATAGCCACAGAATGACCAGACACACCAAAGTAAGGCAAGCAAGAAAATGAGATTTATTGAAGAGAAAAAATAGGATTATCGAGTGAGAGCAAGATATACGTTTACAGAGTGAGATACATATGCCACAGATGATGACCAGACCCAATGTTACAAAGGGAGAGCAAAAGGAAGGGAGTAAAAAGGCCTGGTTATGGTCTGCATCTATTTTTATAATGCCCAGATTTTGACCTCCCTTGTGGTTCAGAGATCACCATGGATCTGCTTTGATTGAGCAATTGAGACTTGCAAGATCTGAGTCTTACCACACATGTGGGCACTAGATCACTTTCTGGACTCTGTTGTACCTAATGCTGCTTGGCACATGAGCTAGAGAGTCCTCTGGATTTTTTTCAAGAGGAGATCAGACCAGCTGAGGAAGAGGAGACCATAGTGCCTCAGGAAGAGGAGAGGACACCAGAGGAGACCAGAAGGGAAAGAGCAGTCCAGATGGGCAAGAAATAGGAGAGCAGACTGGGCAAGAAGGAGGAGACCAGACCAGGTGAAGAAGAAGAGACAAGACTGGAAGAGAAAGTGTAGACTAGACCAGAGGAGAACAGAGAAGGAAGGGGAGATAATACTGGGTGAGGAAGAGATGACATACAGGCTAAGGAAGAGTACATGAGACCAGAAGATACCAGACAAGGAAGATGAGAACAGACTGGATGAGGAAAGGAAGATCAGTCCAAAGGAGTAGGAGGAGCCCAGACCAGATGAGGAAGAGGAGACCAGAGCAGAAGAGGAAGAGGAGACCAGACCAAAGGATACCAGATGAGGAAGAGGAGACCAAATGAGAAAGAGGGGATCAGAACAGACAAAGAAGAGGAGACCATAATGGCTGAGGAAATAGAGACCAGAGCAGAGGAAACCAGACGGGGAACAGGAGATCAGAGTGGACTAAAAAGAGAAGACCAGACTGAAGGAGGAAAGGAGACTAGACTAGATGAGGAACAGGAAATGAGATGAGACAAGGAAGAGAAGACCAGATTGGATGAGGAAGTGGAGACCAGGCAAGAAAGAGGAGACCAGACTGGAAGAGGACAAGGAAACAATATCTAAAGAGGAAGAAAGGACCAGACCAGAAGAGAAAGAGGACTACAGACCAGATGAGGAAGAGGAGACCAGACTGGGGCAGGAAGAGGAGACAAGACTGGTTGAGGAAGAAGAGAACCAAGAGCGGATGTGGAAGAGGAGACAAGATCGATGAGGAATGAGAGCTACACTGGATCAGGAAGAGGAGACCAGATGAGAGAATATCAGATGAGGAAGAGGATACCAAAGAAGGAAGAGAGGATCAGAACAGATGACGAAAAAGAGACCATAATGGCTGAAGAAGTGGATAGCAGACCAGAGGAGACCAGACAAGTAAGAGCAGAGATCAGACTGAACGACAAGTGAAGACCAGACCAAAGGAGGAAAGGAGACCAGACCAGATGAGGAAGAGAAGACCAGATTGGAAGAGGAAGAGGAAACCAGGCCAGAGGAGACCCACCAAGGAAGAGGAGACCAGATGGGAAGAGGACAAGGAGACAAGACCTGAAGAGGAAGAGGAGACCAGACCAGAAGAGAAAGAAGACACCAGATCAAACAAAGAAGAGGAGACCAGATCAGATGAGAAAGAGAAGACAAAACTGATGAGAAAGAGGAGAGATAGGACAAGGAAGAGGAGACCAGAACCGATGTGGAAAAGGAGAAGAGACCAGAGGAGACCAGATGAGGAAGAGGAGTCCGGATTAGATGGGAAAGAGGGGAAAAGACTGGATTAAGAAGAGGAGACCAGACTGCACAAGGAAGAGGAGACCAGACAGGACTAGGAAGAAGAGACCAGACTGGATGAGGAAGAAGAGACCAGACTGGATGGGGAAGAAGAGACCAGATCGGAGGAAATCAGACAAAGATAAGAAGGCAAGACTGGAAGGGGAAGGGGATACCTGTCGGAAGAGGAAGAGGAGACAGAATGGATGAGGGAAAAGAAAGCAAATTGGACAAGGAAGGGGAGACAAGACAGGATGAAGAAGTCAAGACCAGACCAGATGAGGAAGGGGACACTAGACTGGAGGACGAAGAGCAGACTAGACCGGATAAGGAAAAGAAGACTTGGCCTGACTAGGAAGAGGAATCCAGACTGAAAGGGGAGACAAGACTGCATAGGGAAGAGGAGAGCAGAGCAGAAGAGGAAGAGGATTACAGATCAGATGAGGAAGAGGAGACCATATTGGATGAGGAGTAGGAGATCTGACCAGAGGAGACCAGATGAGGAAGATGAGACCAGACTAGTTGAGGAAGAGGAGACCAGACTGGAAGAGAAGACCAGACCAGAAATGGAATAGGACATTGGACTGAAAGATGAGACCTGAGTGGACAAAAAAGAGGAGACCAGACAGGATTAGGAAGAAGAGTCCAGAATACATGCAGAAGAGGAGACCAGATCAGAGGAGACCAGACAAGGAAGAGGAACCCAGACTGGACAAGGAAGAGAAGACCAGACCTCATGAGGAAGAGGAGAGCAGAATGGAAGAGGAAGAGGAGACCAGATCAGATGAGGAAGAGACCAGACAGATTGAGAAAGAAGAGACCAGACCAGAGGAGACGAGAGGAAGAAGAGGAGATCTTAAAGGGCAAGGAAGAGGAGACCATATAGGCTGAGGAAGAGGAGATGGGACCAGAAGAGACCAGAGGAGGAAGAGAGGACCATATTGGATGAAGAAGAGCAGTTGGGATTAAGAAAAGGAGAAGAGACTGGAAGAGGAAGAGTGGACCAGACCAGATGAAAAAGGGGAGACCAGACAGGAAGAGAAAGAGGAGACCACACTGGAAGAGAGATGGGAGCCCAGAACAGAGGAGACAAGACAAGGAAAAGGAGACCAGAAAAGGAAGAGGAGACAAGACCAGAGGAGACAAGAAGAGGAAGGAGACCAGAGTGGACAAGGAAGAGGAGACCAGACCTGAAGAGGAAGAGGAGACCAGACCAGAAGACAAAGAGGAAACCATATCAGAGGACACCAGAGGAGGAAGAGCAGATCAGATCAGGTGAGGAAGAGAAGACCCTATAGGCTGATGAAGACAGAACAAAAACAGAAGAGACCAGATGAGGAAGAAGAGACGAGATTGGAAGAGAAAGAGGAGAGCAGACTGGACGAGGATGAGGAATCCAGATTGGATGAAGAAGGAAAGACTAGACTGGAGGAGGAGGAGGAGATCAGACCAGATGAGGAAGAGAAGACCAGAGCAGAGGAGACAAGAGGAGGAAAAAGAGATCAGACTGGGCTATGAACGGGAGACCATACAGACTAAGGAAGAAGTGACAAGACCAGAGGAGACAAGACAAGGAAGAGGAGACCAGACTGGACAAGGAACAAAAGACCAGAATGGATAAGAAAGAGGAGACAAGACCAGAGGAGACCAGATGATTATAAGGAAACTAGACTGGAAGAAGAAGGGCAGGCGACATAGGAAGAGGAAGAGGAGAGCAGATTGGAAGAGGAAGGGGATATTAGACCATACTCAGAAGAGTAGACCAGACCAGAGGTGTAAGAGGAGACCAGACAAGAGGAACCCAGATAAGGATGAGGATATCAGACCAGAGGAGGAAGAGGTGACAAAACCAAACAAGGAAGATGACACCAGACTGGATGAGAAAGAGGAGATAAGACCAGAGGAAACCAGATGAGGAAGAGGAGACCAGACAGGATGAGGAAGAGGACCAGATGGAAAGATGGAGAAGAGACCAGATTGTAGGAGTAAGAAGAGACTAGACGGGAAGAGGAAGAGGATACCTGAAAGGACAAGGAAGAAGAAACTAGGCCAGAATAGGAACAGGAAACTAGACCGGAATGGAAGAGGAGACCACATTGGAAGAGGAAGAGGATACCAGATCATACAAGGAAGGGGAGACAAGACCAGATGAGGAAGAGGAGACCGATTGTAAGAGGTAGAGTATTACACATTGGACAGGGAAGAGGAGAACAGGCAGAAAGGGAGACTAGACCAGAATAGGAGACCAGACTGGATAAGAAAGATGTGACCAGAGCAGAAGAGGAAGAGGAGATCAGATTGAATGAGGAAAATGAGATGAGACCAGAGGAAGAAGAGGAGATCAGACTGGGAAAGGAAGCAGAGACCAGCCTAGCTGAGGAATGGGAGACCAGATCATAGGAGACCAGATTAGGAAAAAGAGATCAGACCAGATGAGGAAGGGGAGACCAGACTGGAAGAGGAAGAGGAGACCAGGCCAAACAAGGAAGAGGAGACCAGATCAGATGAGGCAGGAGAGGTGAGAATGGACTGGGAAGAAGAGACTAGAGCAGAAGAAAAAGAGGAGACCAGACTGGAAGAGGAAAAGGAGACCCGACCAGACAAGGAAGAGGAGACAAGAATGGACAAATAAAAGGAGAACAGACTGCAAGAGGAGACCAAATAGGAGAGGAGGAGGAGACCAGACAGGATGACAGAGAAGAGCACAAACCAGATGAGGAAGAGGAGACCAGACCAGAAAAGACAAGATGAGGAAGAGGAGAACTGACCAGACGAGGAAGAGGAGACAAGAGTGGACCAGGAAGAAGTGACCAGACCACATGAGGAAGAGGAGACCAGAAGAGGCAGAGGAGAGCAGACCCAATGAGGAAGAAGAAACCAGAACAGAAGAAGAAGAGGAGAACAGATCAGAAAAGGAAGCAGAGACCAGACCATAGGAGACCAGATGAGGAAGAGGAGTCCAGACGGGAAGAGGAAGAGGATACCAGACCAGAATAAGAAGGGGAGATGAGACCAGATGAGGAAGAGGAGACCAGAATGCACAAGGAAGGGGAGAGCAGACCAGACGAGGAAGAAGAGAATAGACTGGGTTAGGAAGAGGAAATGAGAACAGAGGAGACCAGTTGAGGTAGAGGAGAGCAGACCGGATGAGGTAGAGGAGACCAGACTGGAAGAGGAAGAGGAGAGCAAACAGATGAAGAAGAGAAGACCAGATCAGATGAGGCAGGTGATACGAGAGTGGACTATGAAGAGGCGACCAGACCAAAAGAATAGACCAGACAGGATAAGGAAGAGGAAACCTCACCATATGAGGAAGAGGAGATGAGACTGAATGAGGAAGAATAGACCAGACCAGATGAGCAAGAGGGGACCAGACCAGAGGAGACCAGATGAGGAAGAAGAGACAAGACCAGAAGAGGAAGAGAAGACCAGACCAAAAGAGTAAGAGGAGACTTGAACTGCTATGGAAGAGGAGACCAGACTGGATGAGAAAGAGGAGATCACAGTAGATGAGGAAGATCAGACCAGACCAGAGGATACCAGATGAGGAAGAGGAGGCCAGATGAGAAGAGATTAGACCAGATATGGATGAGGTGACCCTACTGCCTGAGAAATAGGAGACCAGACCAGAGTAGACCAGATGAGGAAGAGGAGACCTCACTGGATGAAGAACAGAAGGCAAGATCAGAGGAGGAAAGGAGACCATACTGGAAGAGGAATAGGAGACGAGATGAGGAAGAGAAAACCAGATTGCAAGAGGAAGGTGAGACCAGAGAGGGCAAGAGAGGGGAGAGGATACCCATCAAGGAAGAGGAGACCAGGCTGCAAGAGGAGACCAGACCAGATAAGAAGAGGAAATGAAACCAGAGAAGACCAGAAGAGGAAGAGAAGACCAGACAGAACAAGGAAGGGGACACAAGACCAGACAAGGAAGAGTAGATAAGGCCACATAGGTGCAGGAAACTAGACTAGAGGAGACCAGATGAGGAAGAGGAGGCCCCACTATAGCAGACCAGATGAGGCAGAGGAGAGCACACCTGATGAGGAAGAGGAGACAAGAGAAGAAGATGAAGAGGAGAACAGACCAGATGAGGAAGCAGAGATAAGACCAGAGCAGACCAGTTGGGGAAGAGGAGTCCAGACAGGAAGAAGAAGATGAGACCAGACCTGAAGAGGAAGTGGAGATGAGACCAGATGAAGAAGAGGAGACCAGACTGCATGAGGAAGAGGAGACCAGACCGGATGAGTAAGAAGAGACCATACTGAAAGAGGAAGAGGATAACAGACAGTACAAGGAAGGGGAGATGAGACCAGACTAGGAAGAGGAGACCAGACCAAAAGAGGAAGATGAGACCAGACTGAACAAGGAAGAGGATACCAGACAGGAAAAGGACAACAGTCCAGAATAGGAGACCAGACTGGATAAGAAAGATGAGACCAGAGCAGAAGAGGAAGAGGCAACCAGAATGAATGAGGAAGAGGAGACCAGACTGGACAAGGAAGAAGAGATCAGACTAGATGAGGAATGGGAGACCAGACCATAGGAGACCAGATGAGAAGGAAGAGGACACCAGACTGGTAGAGAAAGAGGAGACCAGACAGGATGAGGAAGAGGAGACCATATAAGATGAGGCAGGGGAGATGAGAGTGGACTAAGAAGAAGAGATTATAGTGGAAGAGAAAGAGGAGACCAGACCGGAGAAGGAAGAGGGGACAAGACCAGACGAGGAAGAGGAGACAAGGCCAGAAGAGGAAGGAAGACCAGACCAGAAGAGGAAAAGTAGACTTTAACATATGAGGAAGAGGAGACTAGACCAGATGAGTAGACAAGACCAGATGACATGAGGAAGAGGGGACCAGACTAGATGAGAAAGAAGTGAACAGACCAGACTATGAAGAGGAGGCCAGACCAGATGAGAAGACAAGACCAGACTGGAGGAGGAGGAAGAGACCACACTGGAAGAGGAACAGGAGAGGAGACTGGAAGAGGAAGAGGAGACCAGATTGAACGAGGAAGAGGAGATGAGACCAGATGAGAAAGAGGAGCCCAGATCAGAAGAGAGACTGGACCAGAAGAGGACACTAGATCAGATAAGGAAGAGGAGACTAGTCCATATAAAGAAGAGGCAACCTCACTGGACAAGGAAAAAGAGATGAGACTGGATGAGGAAGAATAGACCAGACTGGATTAGGAAGAGGGCACCAGACCTGAGGAGACCAGATGAGGAAGTGGAGACAAGAAAAGGAGACTTCAATGGCTCAGAAAGAGGAGGCAAGACTAGATAAGAAGATGAGACCAGATTGTATGAGGAAGAGGAGACCAGACTGGAGGAGAAAATGGAGACCAGACCAGTTGAGGAAGAGATCAGACCAGAGGAGACCAGAAGAGGAATAGGAGACCAGCAGAAGAAGAGGAGATCAGACCAGGAGAGGAAGAGGACACCCTACTGGTTCAAGAAGAGGAGACGAGACCAGAGAAGACCAAAGGAGGAAGAGGAGACCAGACAGAAAGAGGAGACAAGACAGTACAAGAAATAGGTAACCAGACTGAACGAGGAAGAAGAGACAAGACTGAATGACGAACAGGAGTCCAGACTGGGTGAGGAAGTGGAGGCCAGACAGGACAACGAATGGGAGAGCAGACAGGATGAGGAAGGGGAAATGAGATCGGACTTGGAAGAGTAGACCAGTCCAGATGAGGAAGAGGAGACAAGATCAGGGGAGTCTGGATAGGGAAGAGGAGACCAGACAATGAAGAAGAGACCAGACCTGACAAAGAAGAGGACCAGATGGAAAGAGGAAGTGGTACCAGACTGGAGAAAGAAAAAGAGACTAGACAGGAAGAGGAAGGGGAGATCAGACTGGACAAGGAAGAGGACAACAGATGGGATGAGGAAGTGGAGACCAGACTAGAAGAGGATGTGGAGACCAGACTGGAAGAGGATGTGGAGACCAGACTGGAAGAGGACATAGAGACCAGAATGGAAGAGAAGACCAGACTAGAATAGGAGTTGAGATCAGATAAGAAAGAAGAGATGAGAGCAGAAAAGGAAGAGGAGATTAGACCAGATCACATGAGAAAGAGGACAAAAGACTAGAGGAGACCAGATGAGGCATAGAATACCAGACCAGATGAGGAAGACAAGACAATATCGGACAAGGAAGAAGAGACCAGACAGGATGAGAAAGAGGAGTCTAGATCAGGTGAGGAAGAGAAGACTAGATGGGATGATGAAGAGGTGAGCAGACCATATGAGGAAGGGAAGATGAAACCGGACTCAGAAAAGCAGACCAGACTGGATGAGGAAGAGGAGACCAGACCAGAGGAGACTAGGTGAGGAAGAGGAAACCAGATGATGAAGAGGAGATCAGACTGGAGAAAGAGAAGAATAAACCAGAGGAGACCACACTAGGAAGAGGAGACCAGTATGGATGAGAAAGAGGAGATTAGACCAGAGGAGATCAAATGAGGAAGAGGACAAGATGGAAAGATTAAGTGAAGACCAGACTGGAGGAGGAAGAAGAAACTCGACCAAAAGAGGATAGTAGACAAGACAATAAGAGGAAGAGGAGGCCACAATGGTAGAGGAAGAGGTGACCAGACAGGACGAGGAAGAGAAGACCAGATCAAAAGAGGAGACCAGCCTGGATAACAAAGAGGAGACCAGAGCAGAAGAGTAAGAGGACATCAGACCAAATGACGAAGAGGAGATGACACCATATGAGGAAAAGGAGACAAGACTGGACAAGGAGAAGGGAAAAGACTGGATGAGGAAGAAAAGACTAGACTGGATGAGGAATGGGAGACCAGTGCAGGTGAGACCAGATGAGGACAAGGAGACCAGACCAGATGAGAAAGAAATACCAGACTGGAAGAGGAGACCAAATCAGATGAGGCAGGGGAGATGAGAGCAGTTAGGAAGAGGAGATCAGAGAAGAAGAGAAAGAGGAAACCAGACTGGAGGAGGAAGGGGAGACAAGACAAGATCAGGAATTGGAGGCCAGACCAGAAGAGGAGACCGGTCCAGATAAGGAAGAGGAGACCAGACTAGATAAGGAACAGGAGACCAGACCAGAGGAGACCAAATGAAGGAGAGGAGACAAGATCAGAAGAGGAAGGGAAGTCCAGTTGGAAGAGGAAGAAGAGACTTCAACAGATGAGCAAGAGGAGACCAGACTGTATGAGGAGACAAGACCAGACCAGATGAGAAAGAGGAGATCAGACTGGATGAGGAAGGGGAGACCAGACCAGAGAATACCAGATGAGGAAGAGGAGGCCAGATGAGAAGATGAGATCAGACTAGACATGGAAGAGGTGACCATACTGCCTGAGAAATAGTAGACCGGACCAGAGGAGACCAGATGAGGAAGAGGAAACTAGATCATAAGAGGAAGAGGAGACCAGACCAGATGTGGGAGAGGCGATGATACTGGATGAGGAAGAGGAGGCCGTACTGGAAGAGGAGACCAGATTGGAAGAGGAAGAGTAGACCATACGTGCTGAGGAATAGGAGATGAGACCAGAAGTATCCACATAAGGAAGAGGAGACCAGACTGGACGAGGAAGGTAAGACCAGACCAGAGAAGGAGGTGGAGACCAGATCAGATGAGGAAGAGGAGGGGAGACTGGAGGATGAAGAGGAGATCAGCCTGGACAAGGAAGGGGATACTAGACCAGATGGGAAAGAGTAGGCCAGACTGGATGAGAAGATGAGACCAGATTGGATGAGGAAGAGGAGTCCAGACAAGGATGAGGAAGATAAGACCAGACCAGAGGAGACCAGAGGTGAGTAGATCAGACAGGGCAAGGAAGAGGAGACCCTCCTGGCTCACGAAGAGGAGTTGAGACCAGAAAAGACCAGAGAAGGAAGAGGAGACCAGACTGGACAAGGAAGAGAAGACCAGGCCGGGGTAGCAACAGAAGAACCGACTGGAACAGGAAGAGGAACCCAGACTGGAAGAGGAAGTGGAGACCAGACAAGATGAGGAAGAGGAGCTGAGAGCAGGCAAGGAAGAGGAGACCAGACAGGATGAGGAAGAGAGTGCTAAGTTCTTAATATGGAATACCTCATTCAGACCTCATGAACCATCCTATAAGATAAGTATTGTTCTTTACCTTGTTAAAGATGAGGAAACTAAAGCTTAGAGAAGTAATATAGTTTGCCCAAGGTAATGCCTTAACTCATGAAACTGAGAATCAAAACCAGGCCTGATTCCTGAGTCTCTGTTCTTAGCCATTATGCAAGTCAAATACTTTCTTTCTGCCTATATCGTTCTTCCCACAGCTTCCTCCAAAGGTGTCTTCAGGCTGGCCTTGGGGCTGAGCCATGGCTGCTGTCCTGGTGATTTCCAACTCCAGATTTTATATTTACTATGGATGAGGGAAGGGCACAGTCCTGGGCTGGAAAGCAGTAATTGGGCTTCTTGTGCTGTTCTGTCTCTGGACACAAGAGGGTGAACTCTCAGCAGGCATCTCTTGCACTACGCCTCACTTGCACCATCAGTAACTTGGGAAGAATAATCCTACTCCTGGTGCCTGCCAAAATTACTATTCTTTGAGATCATATATGGAAGAAATCTGCTTAAAGGATTAGCACTTAGTAGATTATGTATAGATCTAGTCCCCAACCAAAGTTCCAGACTTAATTTCCAAAAGTTCCCAGCAAATTTGGAAAATCTCCAAAGGATCCTTACCTCTCTGCCTTTGTTCATACTTTTCCACAAATATGAAAGGCCTCCTCACCTTCACCTATCATAATCCTACCTATCCAAAAGGCCTAGCTCATAGGCTCCCTCTAAGAAAGTGTTTATAGACAGCAGTCCTTGAATTGATCCATTTCTCCTAACTAATCTTTGGCTGTAAACACTTAAGATAAGCACCACTCCTAGCCTTACAATATAATTATTGGTGTACAGGACATCTCCTCTATGGAAGACATATGTTGGCTTTTGCTTGCTTAATATATTATCCCCCTATTAGTAACAGCAACTTGATTTTCTTTGGTGAACAACCTTCCCTCACTTTTAATCCATATGATTTTGATGAGGTAAACCCCACTTCCAAATTTAGAGGTAGGCATGTGAGTAGGCCTATTCAGAGTTACTATTATGGGTTCAGTGAAGGGCAGGTGACTCAATTAAAAGCATTGAGAGTTACTCCTAGGACTTTTGCTAGGACCATTGGCATGAAAAGCTCTATTTTTGCTACAATTGGATGTAAACATGGAGCTGTGAGGGACTTTCACATGGAAAAAAAATTCCTGAGAACGAAGCCGGCCAAGCGCAGGTCATAAAAAAGGACCTAATCTGGAGGATTACATTGTTGGAAACCCTTGGATCTTAGATTCAGCTATTTATGAAACTAGTAATAGAAGTAGCCTATGAAAAATAAATTCTGTTTGTTGTTCATATTATTTTTTCCTTTTAAGCTAGTCTGTGTTGGGTTTCTATAATGTAGAATTGAAAGACAGGAACACATCCTCAATTTTTTAATGAACTTTAGGGGGCCAAAGGCCTTCTATTTTTAACTGTACATTTCTTAGCATGGTACTGGGTAAGACAGAGGGTTCTCGAGGTATGGTGATCGATTCATTTGGTCTCACTTTCCCTGAGCACCTCCAATGACCTGAGCTAAGCACTAGAACCAGAAGGACTAATTAGACATAGTCATTGTCCTGGAGGAGTTATGAATTTAGTATGAGGAGGTATTAAAATGAACACTTTATAATATAAATTGAGCTATAATAGAAATCTGAGCAAATTTTTGTATGATTCCAGAGAGTTGGATGTTTGGGGAGATGGGAAGTGGGAAGTCTCCTCAGAGGAGGTAACATCTGAGTCAAGTTCTTAAAGAACAAATGTAAGTTCCTAGGCAGAGAAGTGACATGGGGAAAAGGTATCCAAGGGATGAGGTATTTCAGGTGGGGAGAACAAGATTATACATTAACAATTATAAAATTAATAATACTATCACCATCTCCTGTTCTTCCTGTGGCCTCTTCACAAGCTCCTTCCTCTTTCCTTTCCTCTGCCTCATCTATCAGTGGAAACATCATAGTAGTTAATAGCACAGGCTCTGAGCTCTGAAAGCTTTTGGTTCTGCCAGATGGGTTACCTCATGCCTATAATCCCAGTGACTCAGAAGGTTAAGACAGGGGGATCACTTGAGCCCAGGAGTTTAAGACCAGCCTCAGCAACATGGTGAGACCCTATCTCTACAAAAATAGAAAACTTCGCTGGGTGTTCGCCTGTAGTCCCAGCTACTCGGGAGGCTGAGGCAAGAGAATCACCTACGGCCAGGAGTTGGAGAATTCAATGAGCTATAATGACACCACTGCATTCTAGAATGGGCAAGACTTTGTCTCAAAGAAACAAACAAAATCATTTGGTTCTGCCACTTACTACACATGTGACCTTGAGCAAAATCAGTTACATTTTACAAATAAGGACAATAGTATATTTGCCTTATAAGATTTTCAAGAACATTAAACAAAATTACAAATATAAGGAATGGGCATGGACACGCTTGAAGCTCTGACTCGAGGGGGAGGGAAGGCAAGAGCAATGTATGTAACCTTAACATTTGTACCCCCTTATTATGTTGTAATAATAATAATAAAAAAGAATGTGCCTGGCACAAGATAATTCTCAAGAGATGTTGGCTGCTATTATTTTTATTGTCATAATCAAGAACTTTTAAACACTAAGGAATAAAAACTCAATCTCAAACTGGCCAAAAAAAATCAACTGTATACATACAAACATATTTATTATTTTTCCTGGCAGTAGAATTAGGACAAAAACGTTGTTATTAAACAAGGAAAATTGTTACTATGCCAGATCACTGAATGTACTTTCCAGGAGATATTTTTAAATCTCCAATCATATGAAAATTGATGCCATGCCATAATATCTAATCAGGCCATAGAGATGGAGGAGACAAGTTCAGTGTCTGACTCAGAAACAGTCAAATACTGTATGTTGTCACTTATAAGTGGGAGCTTAATAATGAGTACAGAAGGACACAGAGCGTGGCAAAATAGACACTGGAGGTCCAGCGAGTTGGGAGGGTGTGGTGGGGAATTAAAAATGAGAAATTACTGAATGGGTACAATTTACATTATTTGGGTTACGGTTATCTAAAAGCCCAGACTTCACCATTTCACCACTATGCAATGTGTGTGTGTGTGTGTGTGTGTGTATAACAAAAGTGCACTTGTACCCCTTAAATTTATATAAAAAACCCAAAATCTCAGTATCTGGTTTCTATTGCTTCTGTAACTTCAACAGAAAAGAGTATATGCTAATCTAATGATGAAGGTTGCCTTTATATCCCCTCTGAAGATGGGAAAGAGCATACCTTTGTGGTCAGATTGATCTGATGTTTTTCTGGGCTATGCCATTGCCTGAATCTATGACCTTGAAAATATTAATTAACCTGCCAAAGCTCTACTTGTATTACTGGAAAAATGGGGATTATAATAAACCTATGGCACACGTTTTGGGGAAAGATTATGGCAAAGAATATGGAAGTGTTTAGGATATTTTCTGAGCATAAATAACATATACAGAGATAAATAGTATTACTAGTCTAAATACATCAAGATTCATTCATTCACTTATTCATTTATGTATTCAGTAAACACTTAAAGAATACTCATTCATTCCTTAATTCACATACAGGAAAAGTTCTTCATGAGTGCCTTTTCACAACATGTATTACTTACAACATTCAAAGATGAATGACATATGCATTTGTCTCAAGAAACTCACAAAGGAGTGCAAGAGGAATGTACACAAATAAATGCTGAAAAGAACTCAAAGTATGAATAAAGGCACCATGAACACTCAGTATTGAAGAATGCCATACTAAATAAATCAATGTCATCCTTATATATAATCATATACAACTAGGGCAGAAATATGAAAGGAATAAGTGATGTCCAGTGATTATACCTATGCCCCAAATTACAAAAAAACAGGAAAGTCTGGGTGTGGTTGCCATTTAATTTATCAAAAAATTTCTTGTGATGTACGTTTGTTTATATTGTAAAATTTTTGTGTAGATCAGAAGATCATTGGAATGCTTTATATATAACTCTTTTATTGCTTAAATTTGTGTTCTCCTCTGTTTTAAATAACATCCTTACAGATACGCTACCCCAAATATGTTTGTGTTGAGCCCTCAGATACCTTCCAAAGACCTATTTTCATCTGGTGAATGTAGAACAAAGTGTAATAACCAGAGACGCATCTTTGTCTAGGCAATGTTTTCAGTTAAAGGATTTGCAATTTTCATCAAACCATCATGGATTAATATATGTTGTAATTCAATAGGATATATTTATATTTATAAAATAGTAAAAGTAAATATCCTCCAAGAATATTGGTGATACATTAAAAATTTATTCACTTTTCAAATAAATATTTATAATTATTCAAGTATGAGAAATTAAATGTAAATTTATATCCCAAAAGTTTTCCTTTTAAAAAGATGATTGAGGGATATTATATGTTTAATTTTAATATCATTATTATCCTCTAAATTGCAAATAAAGTACAAGTTTAGTGAACTCATGGAAAAGAAGTATCCTCTGAGTATCATATGATCTTTGTTTATAAATTCTGGGAAATGATACTTACCAGCTTTCCATTTCACAATTTGGTAATGTTCATGACCAGTTCTTTGTATAACTTCGAAAATGATTCATGAAATAAAATATGTTTTGACTATTGATCCAGAGTGCTTAGTGAAAACACTGTGACCTAGGACATTAGAGACAATGGAAGTATCTCTCTCAGAAACTCTAGAAAACTATTGTACAGCCTATGAATTTAGTCAAAATAATTTATCCCTTCTCAGAATACCTCTTTAAAAGTTGGACTCGGTTTAGTTATATACCACCTTTCCAATTGGGAGTAATTACTGAATTTAAAAAAATGATGTTTTAATGCATTCAGAAACAACAAATGTCTTTCTTTAGGTCTTCTACCTTTTTGTTAGTGTATATTAGCTTTTCCTTTATATAGAAATATTTTATTCTTTCATACTTTTTCTTGTTTATTTTTAGGGATTGCTGGTGACTGGAAGAATCACTTCACAGTGACTCATAATGAAAAATCTGATGCCATTTCTAAAAATTAAATGTCTGGAACTGTACTTCAATTCCACACAAAGATTTAAAGTGCCTAAGTTGAAAAGCTGAAGAAAGGAAAGATGACCTGTAGTTTATTAAAAAGAGAGCAGTTAAGAATTGGGCAATCAAATGGATTTATAAAAAAGAAAAATGTGCTTTGGAAGCTTTAATTTTTCAGAATCATTTACCAGGTCCCGGTTTTTCTTTTTCTTTCTTTCTTTTTTTTTGACACTGAAGTTCCAAATTCCCTAAAGCTAAGGCCCATTTTTACCTTTTCATAGCCTGCTTTTGCTATTTCCTCAGGTTAGTACTGACAATGAAGAAATGACTTACTCTACCTTATCTCTCATATATTTTGACTTTGAATTAAGTTTCCCTCCCCACTCCCATGGTCCAAGAAATGCTGTTTGCACACTAACATTATATTTACTAGCTCTGCCCCAATTTCACTTTGATAAATATTTAATCTAGGACACCTTGCTCCACTGCTATCTACTGGGTTTCAAGTTATTCTCTGAGTCATCACTCATCTCCCTGCAGTATCTCTATTTGCATAACATGGTTCATGCTCCAGATCATGTGGTTCAGATTTGGGAAGTGTTATTTCTATAGCATAGCTCATTTCCAAGTCTCAGAAGGGCAAAGACCTACATTAGTCCTTGTTGGGTTCCTCCCTGAGATCTTGAGCTGAGATCTATGAGAGTCAGGTCTGAGGGCTTCGTCTTGCTTCCTATGGAGAGTCTTCCTCATCCCAACACACCTTAAGTTCCTGAGAATCATGATTTGGAAACGTAATTTACTTCTTTGTATGTCTGAACAGATTTGGATCCCTGAAGAGCACCTTCAATGTGCCAGACAACATGAAAGCCACTGCCAAAAATTGACGAATCAGTGTCCAAGGGAGACTCTCTAGGCTGAATCTTCACTCTGCCCTTCCGACCCAATGTCCCTTCTCCTTACTATCCCACACTATGTGTATCTCCTTGGTCTCTTAGATAGCTGTTTACTTGGAACATTTGTTTCTCAACTTCAGCTTTGCCTTAGATCAAGTTATTTCTATCTTCATATGCAGCACGGTCTTTTGCCGGTAGATCTTATTGCATGTGCCAAATTACATGCCAACCTACACTTCCCACACTGAAACTGGGTTAGAGTGCCCTGGGCCCCGACTTGTTCTAGGCTGGGAGTGGAGCATATGTCACATTCTAGACGCCCCCCCCACCACCAAGCCATAACTGAGATAGCTGTAGGTTACAGTATTTTGACTTTACAGGTGAATCTCTGCTGTCAATCTATAGTGGCTCCTTAAGCTTGTAACTTCTCTCCTTTCAATTCCCAACAAAAGCTTGATCTAGTGCCAACTACAAATCACTAGAAGGGATACACATAATTATTGAGATAGTTGCCTCTATAGATTTATTATAATATGTATTATAAATAAATTCAGAGTAAGAAAATTGTGTTTGTGTTCCTCAGAAACATATTTTATAGGAGTTAATCTTAAATACCTAGGGGTCTTGTGACCTAGCTCCAGATTTCTCAAACACTCTTGTCAACAAGAAAGTAAACTAAGCCAAATCATGAATCTATTTGCATACTAATCGTTATTCATAGTAAGTTAAGAGAATGCCACATAGGTGGTGATGCGTCCATCTTGGGATATCACATCTGGAGACCCACGATACCCATCTCTCCCTTGTTGGTGATGTTGATTTCGATCATCTAGTTAAGAAGCAGCCGTGCCCCCATGGGTGACAGTAATGATAAAGAAACAATTCAACAACAAATATTGGCCTTATCAGCTGACAAGAGGAATTTCCTTCGTGACCCTCCGGCAGACGTGCGATTCAATTTCGAGTTGATCAGATGTACCCCATTGCCCTGGTCATGCTCCAAGAGGATGAGCTGCTGAGCAGGATGAGATTCGCCCTCGTTCCTGAGCTCGTGAAGGAAGAAGCGTTCTGGAGGAACTACTGCTACCGTGTCTCCCTGAATAAGCAGTGGGCTGGCCGCCCAGCAGCAGCGGCAGGCAGGAAGAGAAAGGCAAGGGCAGGCAGGAGGAGAAAGGCAAGGGCAGGCAGGAGGAGAAAGGCAAGGGCAGGCAGGAGGACTGCCGGCTCACAGAGGCAGTACGCCAGAACCCACCTGTTCTAATCAAATCTCAGCTTAAAACTCAAGAGGATGAGGAAGAAGTTTCTACTAGCCCAGGTGTTTCTGAGTTTGTCAGTGATGCCTTTGATGCCTGTAACCTAAATCAGGAAGATCTGAGGAAAGAAATGGAACAACTAGTGCCCGACAAAAAAAGCAAGAGAAGACAGCTGTGCTGGAAGAGGATTCTGCAGATTGGGAAAAAACTACAAAAGGAACTTCAAGAATATGAAGTGGTGACAGAAGCAGAGAAACGAGATGAAAACTGGGATAAGGAGATAGAGAAAATGCTTCAAGAAGAAAATTAGCTGTTTCCCAAAATAAAAGAATAATCCTTAAAAAAAAATAGTAAGTTAATGTGGCCAGAATACATATGGACTTCTGCTAGTCTATGATAGGAAAAAATACCTCTGAACTAGCCTTTGGTCTATGTAAAAGATAGGCTACACTAATTGCCTCCACTAGCAAGATAAAATACTTTTCACTTTCCCTAGATTTTCTTCATAGAAATAAGTATATGTAATTGTACTTTATTCAACAAAGAATTGGTAAGTTTTAATTATTCTCTAGGTATTTTTCTATGCACAAGTGTGGAAATAAAAGTATTAGATTTCTCTTTATCTTTTTAATAGTTTGCTCCTCTCATACATTCTTTGTTCTATGATTCAAGTGTTACCACCCTGAGTCACGCACTCATCAGTTCATGCTTAACACTACAGAGTAGCACTCCTAACTAGAATTTAAAAGTACTTGATGTCCTTTTAAATCATTCAAAAAACTACCACCAAATCAATTTTTTTAAAAACAATGCATTTATATTTATTTCTCCTATCCACAGTCATCAGTATAATTTCCAAGCAAAGATACTTAACAATAGTCTCATTCTAATGTATTTCTCTAACTGAAGCATCATGATATAAGGACAGGGATAGCAAATTCCTGCCAATGATGTAATTATTTTCTCACCCATGGAAAGTCTCACTAAGCAAATTCAAGTGCTGTTTTCCAATAAGCCAAAGCATAGCTTAAAAAAGCTTTTCATCACAACACAGATAGTCACTCAAATTCAGACACTCAAAGGGAAGTGTCATATACTCCAATGTGTTTTGTTCCTAACCTATTCCTTTCCACATTCTTCACTCCCCTTTCCCACTGACCCTCTGTTCTGATAAAAATTACATCTTTTGAAGCTTTTCAGGGTTGATTACTATACTTCATTTCATCATTAATCAGCAAAGCACACCTCTCCATATTTTGTGATTCTTTTCATACACAGAAAAGAAGGTAGTATAATATCTTCCAAATGCCTGATAGTGAATATTTGTGAGACAATTTACCAGCACACCAAAGGTTCACCATCCCAGTCAATATTATCTCAATGAAACTACAATCCAAATTTCCCATACCACAGATTAGTTATGCTTTGTTTTGGAATTAATATTGATGGACCAATATACATGGACTTTTTGGCTTTCTGACTTTTTTCACTTAAAACTGCATCTGGGAGATTTTTCTGTGTTGTTGCATGTAGTTGTAGCTATTTCATTTTCATTACTCTATAGTAGTCCATTGCAGCAATATATCAATATTAATTTGCTTTTGATGGGCATTTGAAGAGTTTACAGTTTGTTTTTTTAACAAAAAGTACTGCAATGAATATGCTTGTTTATATTTTTGGTATACATATTATGGGTGCATTTGCCTTGGGTTCAACCTAGAGGTTCAATTACTAGATAATATGGTATGCACAGGTTTAAGATATACTGCCACACGGTTTCCCAAAGTGGTCATACTGATTTACAATTACACTAGCAATGCATTAGAATTCCAGTTCCAGATTGTTCTCGTAACTTATTATTTTATGTAATTTTCATTTTAGCCATTTTGGTAAGTGTATATCATGTTCTGACTATAATTTGCATTTCACTGCTAATTAATGAAGTCTGAGTAACTTTCCATGTTAATTGGTCATCTTTGATATTCTCTTTTGTGACACGCCCATTTAAATATTTTGTTAATTTTTCCACATGTTGTCTGTCTTTCTTAAAATTGATTTGGAGATGTGTGTGTCTGTGTAGTACATGTGCAACTCTGTGTATGCATATACATATGTACATATATATATATAGGCATGTATATATTTGGGTTATCAGTCTTTTGTTTATGACACATATTTATATGAGCATATATATACTTTGTTTATAAATCTTTTGTTTATTACATGCATTTTAAATATCTTTCCTGGTTCTGTGTCTTGAGTTTTTGGTCACATAACAGTGTCTTTTGATATTCTTTGTCTTAATATTGTCCAATTTATAATTTTTCCTGTATGGTAAGAATTTTATATCCTATAGAAGAAATGCTTGTTTTCTATAAGGTTGTTAAAATGTTCTTATTTTTTTCCTAAAGTATTTATTGTTTGCCTTTCACATGTCAATCTAAAATTTATCTGAAATAAATATTTACATGATGGGACTTCAGATATGTTTTCCCTCCCTAGAGAAAAATCCATCTGACTCAGCACAATTTATTAAAAAGGACCTTCTTTCCTGACTGAACTGAAGGCACAGTTGTCATAAATCCATTGTTTTATATATGTGGGTCTGTTTCTGGACTCTCTATTTTATTCCTTTGGTCTATTTTTTCATGTTTTGCACTAGCATTCTATTGTTTATTTTGTTTTATTTTAGCATATTATGGGGGTACAAGTGTTAAGATTACACATATTGCCCATGCCCCCTCTGCCCCCTCAAGTAAGAGCGTCAAGCGTGTCCATCCCCAAATCGTTGCACATCTTACTCGTTGTGGTTGTATATACCCATCCCCTCCACCCCCTCGCACCCTCCCAACACCTGATAAATATTACTCCTATATGTCCACTTAGGTGTTGATCCATTAATACCAATTTGCTGGTGAGTACATGTGGTGCTTGTTTTTCTATTCTTGAGATACTTCACTTAGTAGAATGGGTTTCAGCTCTATCCAGGAATATATAAGAGATGCTATATCACCATTGTTTCTTAAAGCTGAGTAGTACTCCATGGTATACATATACCACATTTTATTAATCCACTCATGTATTGATGGACACTTGGGTTGTTTCCACAGCTTTGCAATTGTGAGTTGTGCTGCTATAAACATTCGAGTGCAGGTGTCTTTTTTATAAAGTGACTTTTGATCTTTTGGGTAGATGCCCAGTAGTGGAATTGCTGGATCAAATGGTAGATATACTTGTATTGCTTTGAGGTATCTCCATATTACTTTCCACAAAAGTTGGACTAGTTTGCAGTCCCACCAGCAGTGTAGAAGTGTTCCTCTCTCTCTGCATCCACGCCAGCATTTATTGTTTGGGGACTTTTTGATAAAGGCCATTCTCACTGGAGTTAAATGATATCTCATTGTGGTTTTGATTTGCATTTCCCTGATGATTAGAGATGTTGAACATTTTTTCATATATTTGTTAGCCATTATTCTGTCTTCTTTTGAGAAGTTTCTGCTCATGTCCTTTGCCCATGTTTTGATAGGGTTGTTTGATTTTTTTCTTGCTGATTTTCCTGAGTCCTATATAAATTCTAGTTATCAGCCCTTTATCAGATGTGTAGCTTGCAAAAATTTTCTCCCATTCTGTGGGTTGTCTGTTTGCTCTCTTGACAATTTCTTTGGCTGTGCAGAAGCTTTTTAATTTGATCAGGTCCCATTTGTTTATTTTTGTTGCTGTTGTGATTGCCTTTGGGTTCTTCTTCATAAATTCTTTGCCTAGGCCAATGTCTAGAAAAGTATTTCCAACATTTTCCTCTAGAATTCTAATAGTTTCACACCTAAGGTTCAAGTCTGTTACCCAGTCTGAGTTGATTTTTGTGAGAGGTGAAAGGTGTGGGTCTTGTTTCAGTCTTCTACATTGTTTTAATTAATATAGGTTAATAATGTAACTGAGGGTTTGATAAGAGAACTCTTCCAATTTCATTTTTTTTCAAGATTACCTTTTCAATTACTGGCCTTTTGCAATTCCATATGGTTTTCAGAAGCAAATTGTCAATTTCCATTTGAAAGGCACCCTATTATAATCCATATTAGGATCACATTTAATTTATTGATCAATATGTGGAGAAGTGACAAGATTACAACAAACACATGTTTATTTGGGACCTCTTTGCTTTGTCTTTACAGTATTTTCCTGTTTTCAGTGTAGAATCTGATACAATTTTTATTATATTTATTCCTATATATTTGATCTGTACTGATCACTTTAGATAGTATCTTCTTTAAATTTTATTTTACACTTTTTGTTGCTGGCATATAAAACTGCAATTGATTTTGGGTTTTAATCTTTTATCAGGAGAGCGACCTTCCTAAATTTATTTGTTAATTTTAATTATTTATCTGCAGATTCTGTCAAGTCTTTTTACATATACTATTATATCCTCCATGAATGATAGTTTTTAATTCTTCCTTTTCAAATTTTATATATTTTTCTTTACTTCTTATTGTACATTCTAAAACACCTAATATAAGATAGAAGAAAAATAATAAATTGAGCAGTTTGGTCATTATCTCAGTCTCAGAGGAGAAAGCTTTCCATATTTTACCAATAATTCTTTTTTAATAGGTTGTAAATAGAAATTCTTTGATTTATTAAGATAGTTTCCTTAAATTTGTGGATTGATAGAATTTGTATCATTTATTCATATATCGAGAAAATTATTTTCTTTTCTTCCTTATTGTGTAGAGTTAAATGAGATAAACTTAAAATAAAGTAAGACAAATATTGCATTCTTGGGATGAGATCTACTTGAATGTTATGAATTATCCTCTTTATGTATTCTTGAATTCAGTTTACAAAATTTTGTGATAATTTTACTTTTATTCACGAGAAAAATTAGTCTATAAAAATTATTTCCTATATTTCCTTGTCAGATTTTGTACCAATCCATGCTGTCCTCATAAAGAGTTGGGAAGTGCTCCTTCTGCTCTCAGTCTATCAAAATTTTGAATAAGGTTGAAAATATTTCTTTTTAGGCTTTTGTCAAAGTCATCTGAACCTGAATTTTCTTTGTGGAAGAATTTTTAATAATGGATTCTGTACTTCAATGTGTAGAAAAAATATTATAACTTTCTGTATCTCTCTGTATTTTGGTAAGTTGAGCTTTTGAATTAATTTTTCCATTTCTTTCAAAATTTCATTAATAATTTATTCTTTGGTTATTTAATTTTTACATTGTCTTTAGATATATTAATGATGTTTATTTTTCATCCATAATATCA